>CAUYON010085626.1:0-26192 GCA_963573935.1 Arctocebus calabarensis | reverse complement strand
TATAACCAAGTTCTTTCACTTCCCCTATATGTGTTAAGAGTATGTTTTGTTCTTTATCGAACCATGCTGACTTGTTTCCAAGGATTTATTGGGGGGGGGGCTTGTGTTTTGTGTAGAGTGTCATTACAAGTCTATTAAGCTTATGCATCTAGAAAAATACCAACATGTGAAAAAAGGGGTGGGTAGAAAATCTAGAACAGGGCCAGGAGCAGCCTCCAGATGCATGGTTTCTTCATGCTTTCAGATATACAGATTCTATTGAGACATTGGTGGGCAATAATTAGCATAAATGTATTGGGAAATTATTAAGCCCAATTATAAACTTTTAGCCTACACTGAGAGTTTCTTCAGTGTGGACTTTGCTTAAATGGTTTTCACAGTCCTCAACACAGTCACAGTCCTCTGGCTTGTGCTCACTAATTGCAGGGTGAGTCACAGTAGCAGTCATTCCACTAGTCCTAAATGATATTAAGGAATGATGCTTCTACATGTTGTTTATATGTTCACATATAACACCTGTTTAGAAGAATAATTAATCAGATAATCACTAAGTCAGGACCCACAGAACTGTAGGAAATCACCAGGGAGAATACAGGTACTGAGTTTAGAGCAGCCTATATATTTCACAGGCATGGCTGTCCACCTCCATCCAGGAAAAACAACAACAACAAAAAACTAGTGTTCTTCATGTAATTTTCTCAAAATTTTTCATAAAAGGCCTTCAAAGAACTTTGCTAGATAACACAATCCTGGGAGGATGTATGTAATGCATTTCTATTTATACTGAACTGACCCTACTAGGCCTCAATTGGTTGACAGTACATTGTGTTTCTTGAAGCTCTACATACCTGTCTTCGGGTAAATATGAGGGACCTCTCAGTCCTCAGGTTTGTCCTGTCTTTTCGTTTTGTTCCAAAGGTATCAGCTACATGTCTTTCTTTTCACATTTATAGAACTACTATAGACTTCTCAGTCTTGTAGTTAAAGATCCAGCTGAACTACAGAAAGGAATGAGAAACTCAAACTTTTTTCACCTCATAAAAATAGTAAAAACACATATAATTTTTTCTTGTATGTTTTTTGTCAATTCCTGCTAAGAACTAATGAATATTCTGGTAGAAATTTATAATAAATGGACAGAATTTTATTTATATTTGGAAGTCTAGTTTGATCATTCTGAATTTCCTTTATTAGCCCTCAGGTATCACTAATTGATGTCAAATTAGTATCGCTAATTTGATCCTTCTTTCTGTCTTTTTCTCCTTTTTACACTTTGTTTTCCCATCAATGTTTTTCATTTATTATAATCTTCCTCCAAACATGGGTATTGCCACCCATTTTTAAAAGTATTAAAATGTTACAAAGGTAGAACATGATTTCTGCAATATTCATAGCTTGTCCTGTATATGATTTCAATGTGGTTTAGAAGACTCCTAGGGCTGTCTTTTCAATCTCTATAAACACAAGCCTATTTCACATATAAAATTGGAGCATTTTCTAATACAGGATAGAGATTCTTTGTAATTTGTTCTGATTCTGACTCACTTTTGATACTATGGCCATCTAATAAAAAAGTCTACTTATTCCTGGAGACTTCAAGCTTCTGATTTGTGATGAAATAAGGCTGTAATTGATCTGGTAATATGATCCCTTTGGATTGTGGAGGCTAATAAAATGGAAATAGTAGAGAGGACTGGCATCCTTATGTTGTGGAAAGATGAGAATGCTCACAGTCACAGAGCTTCAACAGCTCCTTCAGAGAGCATGATAAAGGATAAGTATTCAGAGAAGAGATAGAGGAAGAATCCAAGCATTTAATTATGTCAAAGGATTTTGTAAAGGAAAAGAGGCAGAAAAGAGAACCATAATGGAGAAGAAGCAACTTTAAAAATTGTATAAAAATATTTGGAGAGGATATGGAATCAAAATGTTTTTTACCTCCATAGTTGAATTAGATAGTAAATGTTTAGAGCAGAGCTTCTCAGACATTGCTGTGCACTAGATCACCTAAAAATCAGGTAAAATGAATATTTTGTTTTCATAGATTAGAGGTAGCATTGTCTGAGGCTGCATGTCTGATAATCTACGTGCTTGTTAGCTGTGGCTGGTGTGGTCCGCACTTTTTTCAGGCAAGTTCAAGTAAAGTCATAACTGTTGGAATGACAAAGCAATTTATTGGAAGTGATGGGGATGCAAGTTGTTCTACATAACACGATGACGTTCAGTTTTAGAAGAGAAGTATAACTCAGTGGAAATCGAGCAGGGAGGAAGAAGAGGAGGGGTTGAATGAAAACCTACTTAATGGGTACAATGAACACTATTTGTGTGATGGGCACATCTGTAGTACTGACTCAAGCATTACAAAAGTGATGAATGCAACCAAGTCCATTTGTACAACTACAATGTTCTGAAATAAAAGCATAATATTGTATTACAAAAAAATAAAGTTTTATTAAATTGTAAAAACATGTCTTCAACATAAATGTGAAAGATAAAAGTAAATTCAAATTATTATCTCCAAGTAGCTAGCAATTACAAGAAGAAAAGCAGTTAAAAAAGATTGTTATCAATATTCATATGTCTTACTTTACTTTGTGTTTTGACCACTGTTGTTATAGATATTTTAAGCACCCACATAACACTTGGGCCTTATGCATTAGAAATATTAATGAAAAAATTTCTTTAATTTTGCAAAATTTTAACCGTTAACTTAGTATTTTTCTCTAATTAGGGGATAAAAATCATTTCTCATCTCTCATACAGCCTGCCTACATCTATATGAAATTAGGTGCACACTCACATTTACCACACCTAGAAATTATTCCCAAGTTTAAAGATTTTGACTGAAGTTACTGTGATATATTACCAAGACACATCTACGTTCCTGTTGTCAAGTAAGCTGCTCTCTACTTGTTGACACTATGTGGCCCAATAGCAGTGAGGCCCTCTTTTTGCTGACTGGATTCCCAGGGCTGCAGGGAGCTCATCACTGGATCTCCATCTCCTTCTTTGCAGTCTATGTCTCTATTCTTCTCGGCAATGGATCACTCCTCTATCTCATCAAGGATGACCAAAGTCTTCATGAACCCATGTACTATTTCCTTGCCATGCTGGCAGGCACAGACATCATGGTGACATTGACCACTATGCCCACTGTGATGGGTGTCTTGTGGGTGAATCACAGGGAAATTAGCCATGCAGGCTGCTTCTTGCAAGCCTATTTTATTCACTCCCTTTCTATTGTAGAATCAGGCATCCTCCTTGCCATGGCTTATGATCGCTTTATTGCTATCTGCAATCCTTTGAGGTATATATCTATTCTCAGCAATACTAAAGTGGTAAAATTTGGAGTGGGGATTTTTCTGAGGGGTTTTTTATCCATCATGCCTGTAATTATACGTCTTTTTTCATTTCCATATTGCCACTCTCATGTTCTTTCCCATGTTTTCTGCCTTCACCAAGAAGTCATGAAACTAGCCTGTGCTGATATAACTTTCAATAGACTTTACCCTGTAATACTAATTTGTGTAACAACCTTCTTAGACTCCCTTATTATCCTTTTCTCCTATATCCTAATTCTCAAGACTGTCATAGGCATTGCCTCTGGTGAAGAGAGGGCCAAGGCACTCAACACCTGTGTTTCCCATGTTAGTTGTGTGCTCATCTTCTACGTTACAGTCATTGGTCTGTCATTCATCCACAGATTTGGGAGGAATGTTCCAAAGGTGGTCCACATTATCATGAGCTATGTCTACTTTCTCTTCCCTCCTTTAATGAATCCCATCATCTATAGCATTAAGACCAAGCAAATCCAATATGGCCTTATTCGCCTTTTCTCTAAACATAGATTTGGTAGTTAATCTTGTATCTGGAGAATCAAACCAGAAACACAGATGAAGATAGAGTCTAAAAGCAATGCCTGGAGTCCTCTTTGAGAAAAGACCAATGACACTATAGAAAATGGCTTCTTTCACAAATACTCAATTATGTTACCACAAAGTTACAGATACCTTCAGAGAATCAGAGATCTCTGAGTAGGACCACATAGAACTGAAAAAGTACATACACATTTTCTTTCTTCAAATTCCCTTAAAATTCATCCATTTCAATAAAAATCTAAGACCAAAAAAATTAACTAAGAATCTTTTTTGCATTGGTGTTCACATTTGTTTGTGTATGTTTATGTGTGGTTACAGCTAATGTACACGTGCACAGCAAAGAAAAATATTTTTTAAACAAATAAATTTTGATTTTAAACCTTTAATTATTGTCACTATAAAGTTAATGATGAGAAATGAATATTTTAAAATTACTTTTAAATCACCTGTCTTAATGCCCTTTGATTATCCCCTAGTACAGCTTCCTTCAATATTTTTGGCACAAGATTTCATGAAAGACAATTTTTCTATAGAACTGGGTGAGGAGGCAGAGCTCAGGCAATGATGTGAGTCCATGAGGAGTGGCTATAAATAGAAATGAAGCTTCACTTGCTCTTTGGCTGCTCACTCTTGCTCTGTGGCCTGAATTCTAACAAGCCATAGACTGGTACCAGCCCACAACCTGGGATTGGAGATTCCAGATATAGCCGGGGTTAGAAGACTCTCTATCATCATGATTTTTCTCTCCTCTTTTCCAAATGAAGTAGTATGGAGGTATCTCAAAGAACCAAAAGTAGATCTACCATTCAATCCAGCAATCCCACTGCTAAGTATTTACCCAAAGTGGGAAACAAAGTATTTTATAAAAAAGACACTTGCACTGAAATGATGATAGTAATGCAATTCACAATCACAATGTGGAAACAACCCAAGTGCTCATCAACACATGAAAGGATTATTAAACTGTGATAACTGACCATGAAGTACAGCCATAAAAATGTGGTGACCTATTATCTTTTGTAGCATTCAGGATGGAACTGGAGACCTTTCTCCTAAGTGAAGTTCCATGAGAATGGAAAAGGAAACATCTTATACTAGTCAATACTAAGTTAGATCTAGCTGATCAACTCTTATGTGCACATATGGAAGCAATACTTAACAGAATTGGGCGGTGCCTGTGGCTCAGTGAGTAGGGTGCCGGCCCCATATACCAAGAGTGGTGGATTCCAACGCAGCCCCAGCCAAACTGCTACAATTACAACAAAAATAGCCAGGTGCTGTGGCCGGTGCCTCTAGTCCCAGCTACTCAGAAGGTTGAGGCAAGAGAATTGCCTAATCTCAACAGCTGGAGGTTGCTGTGAGCTATGATGACACAGTACTCTACTGAGGGTGACAAAATAAGACTCTGTCTCTAAAAAAAAAAAACAAAACAGAATTCAAGTGGGTGGGATGAGGGGGGAGGAGGAAGGAGGAGATGGGTAAACTCACACTGTAATTCACCCAGTGTTGAAGGGCACCCTTATAACTTTGACATTAAATAAGCAAAAGCAAACCTCATGATGAAACGGTGCATATCCCATAACATTCTGAAATTTTAAAAATGAACATAGAAACCTTATTTTTAAAAAGAGTTTGCACATTATGGCAGGAAGAATGTAATCTTAGTAACATAGCAAGTTTACTCCTACCTTCTTCACTTAAACCTTTGTCACCTTGAATGAATCACTTAATCTCTGATCCTAAATTATCTCTGTCAATTAGGAATAACAAAATGCTCATTGTAAGAATTTTTCACTGAAGATTTGAGACAGTATATTATATTAGTATATGCATATTCATTTCTATTACTATCATCAATATTAAGAGAAATTAAGTACCTAATATTTGACAACTGTTACCTGTCATACATTTCAGGGGAAGAATAATCAGCAAGTGGGCAGTTACTAGCCTTTATGACTCTGTTGTGTGATGAAATGTACAGTTAATTAGAATCTTATTAAAAGATATGTTTTTTTTTTTGTTTGTTTGTTTTTGTAGAGACAAAGTCTCACTTTATTGCCCTGGGTAGAGTGCCGTGGCGTCACACTGCTCACAGCAACCTCCGGCTCTTGGGTTTAAGTGATTCTTTTGCCTCAGCCTCCCTAGTAGCTGGGACTACAGGCGCCCGCCACAGCGCCCAGCTATTTTTTTGTTTTGCAGTTCAGCCGAGGCGGGTTTGAACCCGCCACCTTCGGTATATGGGGCCGGCGCCCTACTTGCTGAGCCACAGGAGCCGCCCTCAGTTTTTGATTTTTGAGACAGAGTCTCACTCTACTGCCCAGGCTAGAGTACACCCTGGTGTCGGCCTAGCTCACAGCAACCTCAAACTCCTGGGCTCAAGCTTAAGATCTTGTCTCAGCCGCCAGAGTAGCTGGGACGACAGGTACCCTCCACCATGCCAAGCAATTTTTTCTATTTTTAATAGAGACAGGGGCTTGCTCTTGCTCTTGCTGGTCTCCAACTGCTGACCTCAAGGGATCCTCCTGCCTCAGCCTCACAGAGTGCTAGGATTACAGGTGTGAACCAACACACCTGGCCAAGAAACACTACTCTTGGCTTCAGCTTGCCCATCTAAAAAACGTGTGCCTTATCAGCATCTCCCTCTTAGGGTTATTGTGAAAGGATTAAAGGAGTAAGTGGCGGCTAGTCTCATGACAGTGCGTGTGTGTTGAAGTCATGCCAGACCCCTGTGCCCCACCTTCAGCACACGGATTGTGCAGGAGGTTCCTATGGAGGCTCCGAAGGAAGTAGAAGATCTTCCAGTCGGCCACCGGCTGGTCCCAGTCCTCCGTGATGAAGCCCTCGCGCAGGCACTTGCGCTTCCAGAGCGACACCAGGTCAATGAGGTCCCGCCAAAGACTGCAGACCAGGCGACAGCGCAGCAGCAGCTGGCGGGCTGGCACGTGCGTGAACAGCTCCAGCAGGATGCTCTCGGGCAGCTCGTTGATGTTCCCCACAGTCATGGCTTGTGGCTTCTGGACACTCCTGTGGTTATGGAAAAGCTATGCTTACAGATGTGGCCCTAGTGGTGGTGGATGTCCCATCCCAGCTCTGCCACTAGTAGCTCGGGAGTCCTCGTGCCTCTCCAAGCCTCCTTCCTCCTCTGTAAATGGGGCCCCGTACCTCCTGGTCACTGGGACTGTCCAAGGAACTTCCAACACAGCATTTGCTCAACTTAAGTTGAGCTCTGATTTTTTAATGGTATTTCACAATGCCCTCTAAGGAGGTTAAAGAAGCCCAGAATGATAGAAGGAACTGTCCAAGGTTGAACAGACTGGGGCAGCGGGGGTGAGGGGGAGCGGCTTAGGTCTTCTCCGACTTTAGAGCAAGGCTTTTTAAACAGGCCACATGGTCTTTAGAGAGGAAATAACGCACAGCCCCGCAGAGCACTCCGGGCTGCGCGGTCCCTTCGTGATGTTAGGGGCTGGGGAACGATTTTCACTGCCTCCCACGGAGGTCTAAAGGGCTCGAGACTTTCTCAAGATCATAGGGAAATGATCTGCCCAGCTGGGGACTGGCCCTTCCCCTCTCCCCGCCCCCAGCTGCAGGTCCGCCGGCGCGCCTGAGGTCTCCCACCGCCCCAGAGTCAGGACTCCGGACCCTGAGCATCGATGGCGACCTCAGCCCGGATTCCCTCTGACACAAGCTCCGCGGCCTGGGCCTCCACGGCGTCGGGCCTCCCTCCACGCACTGTGGCGCGGCCGGCAGGTGCCGAGCCCCCCGCCAGGCTCCGGCCCCGCTGCGCCCTTCCGCTGGTCACCTACACTGTGCCGCCGCCGCCGCACAATCTGGTCGGGTCGCCGCGGCTGTGAGCCTGGACCGGGTAGAAGCGGCTCCTCCCCGCCCTGGCAGGCCCCGCCCCGGCCCCGCTCTAGGTCGCGGACGCGCCCCAGACCGCGTCGTAGGAAAATTACCTGGGGTGGGGGGGCGGAAGGCGCCTTCTGCCACCCAACTCCCTGCGGGCCGCGCGTCCCGCACCCTCTGCCTGACCCAGACTCGCGTTGCCCGCTCGCCTCCTCCTACTAGCAGCCGCCTAGTGTCGATCTGGGAGACCCCACAAATCGGACCCTCCCTCTTAAAAATCCCCGATTCCTGACCTTTCCCGGCCTCCTGGGTCAGCTGAGGAAGCGGGAGCTTCAGGCCTCGGCGGACTGTTGGGACTGCGGGGCGGCCGGGCCCGGGGCCAAAGGCGGGGCGGGGGCGGAGGCGGGGGCCTTTAAGAGGCGCGGCCGCCCGGACCGACCCAGACGCCGGCAGAGCTGGGACTCGCCACCACCACCGCCACCGCGGGACTTGCGCAGCCCGCAGCGCTCCGGCTCCTCCTCCTCTCACGACCGCCCTCCGCAGCGATGGACGGAGACGGGGACCCAGGTAGCTGCCACTGCCTGGCCCCACTCGCTCCAGCCGGAAAGGGGGGGGGGGACCAGGGCAGGTGGACAAATGCCACAAAGAGGGTCACCAGAGAGTGAGGGGCCCTGAGACTCAGCGTGGTAACTTTCATGAAAGCAAAGTCCTTGAGACGATCTCAAGAGAGAACAGTCTGGTATCTTGGTGTGGTGGGAGGCCTTGAGAGGTGACAGGCAGGGAGGGAGGAGGACTCCTGGGTCCCAGTAAGTAGCCTCGGAGGACACCCACATTCCCACCTCCTGAGGGTCTGTGGTGGGGAGGAAAGGGGGTCTTGGACTGTCTGGATGGGAGGCTGCAAGCTTTTTCTTCCATCAAACTTCTTCTGTTTGCCAGCTCTGGCCCTTCAGGAAATCTTGATGGGTTTCTTGGGGTTACCCAACTCTCCCACCCATCCCAACCTTCCTCCTGGGCTCCCTAGTCTGGAGGGGCTGCCCTTCACCTGAGTGGCAGGATGCCCAGTGGGGACCAGGCCAGCAGCGAGGGACAGTTGGGGGCAGCTATTGGCTGGTCCTCTGAGACTGCCCAGTCATCTTCTCTGGCACCAAGACCCCCCCCCCCCCGCCCATGCCTCCAACTCCCTCCTGGGCCTATTGGGGTTGCCTGCTGAGTCAGGGTGGGAATAAGACCTGTCTACAGATTGCCTCACCCCTTCCTCTCCAGGCCCAGCTGAGGGTGAGTATCGCTTGGGGGAAGCAGCCCATGCATGTCAGGTACCCAAGGCCCCTCCCCCCAGCTCCTGCAGCCCCCCTGCCACACCCTCTACAGAGCCCCAGAATGGGCTCCTGCTTTTTCCCAGGGCCCAGCTATTCCCTGGACTCTGGGGCCCAATCCGGGTGAGTGAATCAGCCTCAGAGGCAGCTTCCAGGGGCCAGATAGCTTTCCAACAGCAACAATGTGGGGAGTTGTGTGTGCAAGAGAGGGTGGGGGTGCTGTAATTGGATCCGGGGCCTCCAGTGCCAGGCCTGGGGGCCAGAATAGCAGACTGGGTGACGTGCACCTTTCGGGGGAGCATCAGGTGTCCACTGGGGCCAGGGCAGGGCAGGGGGAGGGATGGAGAGGTGAGGACACTTGGCCCAGCTCCCCGGAGAGCTGTGGGCCTGAGGGTGGACAGGTGATATGGCTTCAGGGCCCTGTATTTTCCTCTCTGCTTTCCTGCTGTTCTGCTGTGTGATCTGGGAGAAGCTGCTAAGCTTCTCTGGGCCTCAGGTTCCTCTTTGCTAAAAGGAAGGGCCTAACTCTCCATATCATAAAGATGTGACCAGAAAAAAATGCTAATAATGAAAGGAAAGTGCTGTATTCTTTAAGACTCACTCCGTAAGATTTACTGAGGCCTTGCTGTGTGCTCTGGGGGTAAACCCAGATCAGCGCTTAAGGGCCTGACTCTGACCTTGTATGTGTGTGTGTGTGTGGAAGGTAGGCTGCTGCATGGGAGGAGGTTCAGGGGTTCAGAGCTGGCAGGCCTGGGCCCTGCCACCGATCCCCTTCCCCAGTGTTCAGCCTGTTTCCACCACCACCTTAGCTTTCCAGGGCCCAGCCCTCAGGAACTCCTTATCCCAGTTAGAGAGCAGTGGCCTCCTCCATCACCCAGACTGGCTTCGTCCCCTCCTCATAGGTTCTCCCTCCTCCAGAGATACTGAGCACTCAGTATCTGCTTACTCAAGGCTCCAGTAGCCCAGCTGAAGTTGGCTGGGCTCCAGGAGACAGTACAACTGACATCTGCCCACCTCCTTATGATTTAGAATGCCCTTGCCCCCTCAAGGGATTGGAGCATCAGCACTGTGAATGGCCTGGCGTCTATACCATGATTACCCCCATTTTACAGTTTTTGGCCAGGGCCGGGTTTGAACCCGCCACCCCCAGTATATGGGGCTGGCACCCTACTCCTTGAGCCACAGGCACTGCCCAATTACCCCCATTTTATAGATGAGGAAACTGAGGGCCTGGGATGGGAGAAGAGGTGAAGAAACTGTCCTTCCCCAGCCCCTGTTAATATACAGAGTTTCTTTTATTGAGCCTTTTCCCATCCCTAAGTCACATAACAGAGGCTGGCTGTGGACAGGTGGGTCTCCAGCCCCTGTTCTCTGCCACCGACCTAAAAAGTCCTAAATACTAGCAGGGGGTCCTTCTGCAAGTCATTTCATCTTTGAGCCCGAACAAAATCCTAACACAGGGACTAACTCCAAAAATTATTGTGTTGAGGCTGTGGTGGTTTAAGGGCTCTAGAGCTCAACTGGGTTCAAATTAAGGCTCCAGCCACTTATTAGCTGTATGATCCTGGGCTCTTTCATCTCTCTCTGTGCCTCAGTTTCTTCATCAATGAAATAGCTATGAGCAACCCTGAAGAAATGGTGTTAGGATTTGAAAAGTAAAGAAAATTGAAATGCTTTGGATAGTGTCTGGCACTTACTGAGTACAGATAATAAACGTGAGCTCCCAAGAGCGCACCAAGCACTGGGGCTGAAGCAGTGAGATTCCCACCCTCATGAAGCTTGGTCTTGTCTGGAGAAAGGCGATCATCAAACTGGCACACCCTGGGTACAAAAGCTAGCCTAGGAGAGGGTAGAATGGGGGAAAGTCCAGGAAAGTTTTACGAGGAGGTGAGAGGAGCAGGATCTAAGGATGGTTGGGGAAATTAGAGGATAATTGACGCCTCAGGACAATGTTCTAGATGGCTGTCGTTAATAACATTACAGGTGCTATTACCTGCCCAGGGATGGGGTTTGCTGGTCCTGCAGAGGAGGTGGTGGGGGGGAACGGGCCTCTGAGACAACCCTTTGGACTTAGGGGATGCTCTGTGGCCCCTGCTTCTTGGGGCTCCTCCCTGTGCACCACTCTCAAGTCACAGCCTCTCTAGCCCCAGATGTGGACTGTCCCAAGGCGGGTGGGGGCGGATGCCAGTGCACTGCGGTCTCGGGTGGTGGAGGGGGATAGTGTAGGGGAGTCACTGCCTCCTCCGGTCCCGGCCCGCAGAGAGTGTGGGCCAGCCAGAGGAGGCAAGTCCGGAGGAGCAGCCGGAGGAGGCGAGCGCGGAGGAGGAGCGGCCCGAGGACCAGGGGGAGGAGGAGGAAGAGGCGTACCTGGCGGAGCTGCCAGAGCCGCTGCTGCTGCGCGTGCTGGCTGAGCTGCCGGCCGCGGAGTTGGTGCAGGCCTGCCGCCTGGTGTGCCAGCGCTGGAGGGAGCTGGTGGACGGCGCCCCCCTGTGGCTGCTCAAATGCCAGCAGGAGGGGCTGGTGCCCGAGGGTGGCACGGAGGACGAGCGCGACCACTGGCAGCAGTTCTACTTCTTGAGCAAGCGGCGGCGCAACCTGCTGCACAACCCGTGCGGGGAAGGTGAGAGGCCTCCTCCTGGCGCCCCACGCAGGAGATCGGCGTCCCTGGGCCGTGGCAGCAACGGCCGGCTTTCAGGGTTAAATGAGAGAAAGCAATTGGCTCAGGGCCCAGCACGAGTGGCCCCAATAAAGCCTGCCCATTACTATATTTCGCTGGCCACCTACGCCCTGGGTTTCTTTCCGGACCCTTCTACCCTCCGTGAGCTGGGGCAGGACGGGCCCTGGCGACAGTCCTCAAAAAGGGAGAATCAGTTTCACCCCACCGTCCACCATGTACCCACCCAGACACCAGTCTGAAGTACCCTCCGTAATGGCAAGAGCCAGGCCTGCCACAGCCTCAGCAAGGACCGGGTGACAAGGGCGGGCCTGGTGTGTCTCTGCAGAGGACTTGGAAGGCTGGATGGACGTGGAGCACGGTGGGGACGGCTGGAGGGTGGAGGAGCTGCCTGGAGACTGCGGGGTGGAATTCACCCACGATGACAGCGTCAAGAAGTACTTCGCCTCCTCCTTCGAGTAAGGAGAAACGGATGGGGGGCGGGGGTCAGGGGAGGGCGTCCATTCCGTCCTAACTCCTGTTCTCCCAGATGGTGTCGCAAAGCACAGGTCATTGACCTGCAGGCTGAGGGCTACTGGGAAGAACTGCTGGACACGACTCAGCCGGCCATCGTGGTGAAAGACTGGTGAGAGGCCGCTGGCCAGGGTGGGACTAAGAGGAAGGAGCCTTAGCAGAGGGGACAGGAGAGATGGGGCTCTAGGGCTTGTGTCCACGTGGGTTTACAGGGGTTTCTGGGTTTTCAGAAGGTCAAATCCCCCACCCCCCTGAAATTTTTAAATGTTGGCAAATATATGCCGTACGTATTTATATATACATTTATATTGTGAGTGTGTATATGTAGTATATATAAAATATATAGCAGCCTATATTCTCAGTCTGCGGTGCAAAACAAAACGTGACTCTGGGCTGGCTTTAGCTCCAAGGAGTCTGGAGGACCTGGGGTGTAGTTTTTGCGTTCGGATCTTGGGCCAGCCACTTTCTCTCTCTGGTCTCAGACTTCTTATCTGTATAATGGGAACATTGGTGGTACCGACCCTGGGCGTAAAGGAGTACTCCTGTAGAAGGCCAGGTCCCTAGGACGCCCTCGCTTCCTCCCTCGGGGCAGGTACTCGGGCCGCTGCGACGCTGGCTGCCTGTACGAGCTCACGGCGAAGCTGCTGTCGGAGCACGAGGACGTCCTGGCTGAGTTCAACAGCGGGCAGGTGGCAGTGCCCCCGGACAGCGATGGAGGAGGCTGGGTGGAGGTGAGGCTGGAGGTGGGGAGACAAGGGGTGGGGCCTGGGCGCAAGGGGCGGGGCTCGTGAAAACCCCTCCCAGGGCGCTCCTGGGCAGGGCGGGGTAGAGAAACGGGAGGGTGGCTGCACTCAGGCTGTGTCCCCTGGTGAGGCGGCAGGAGGAGGCCCTGGGGATGACTCTCCCTACCTTCCATCCCCAGATCTCCCACACCTTCACCGACTACGGGCCAGGCGTCCGCTTTGTCCGCTTCGAGCACGGGGGGCAAGATTCTGTCTACTGGAAGGGCTGGTTCGGGGCCCGGGTGACCAACAGCGGCGTGTGGGTGGAGCCCTGAGCGACCCTCCTCCAAGCTCCCTCAGCAGCCTGCAGGGGCAGGGCTGGGATAGATAGGCCTTAACTTAGTCGGTAGCTTCCTCGCCTTCCTCAAGCCACTCACCCTGTTTCTCTTTCACCCCTTGCTCGGAGCCCAGCCCTCACGCGGAGAGAGAGGGGTTTATTGGAACACATTTGCTTGTGTTTGTACCTCTCCGGCAGCTGGCTTCTAGAGTGTAAAATCGATGAGAGCTTGGGCCTGGGCTGGGACCACTGCTGAACCCCTGCACCTAGCTCAGTGCCTATGTGAGAGTGGGCGCTTAATAAATATTATTTGTCCAAGGAAGGAATGAAAGAACAAATGGATGAATGAACACTTCTGCCCTCCCATCCTTTTCTGTCTTCTGAGGGCGCCTGGCTCAGCGTGGAAAAACACTTGGTGGGGCTCCAGCTGCTCTGGTTTCCAGGGGCCCCTGGGCCGGGATGGAGCCAGTCAGGCCTGAGCTGGACAAAGGCTGGGATTGTGAGACCAAGGAGGGGTGAGCTGGGCCTGGCGCCTGACTGACACCCAAGCTGCCCAGAGGCCAGAACAGCATGTGGGGGGGCTGCCCCCAAGCCTCTCTCAGTCCAACGATCCTTTGCCTCTCTCAGTCCAGCGATCCTTTGCCTTGCTGCCGGCCCATCCCTTTCTGAAGGCAGGTGGTGGAGGCAATGGTGGCACTAGATTCAGTTGCCATTTCTCCTGGACTGGGCGGTGGGGGAACGTAGAAAGGGTCGGTTTGGCCTCCCTCTTCGGTTCATGTCCACTCCCGGCTGTCCTGGTGCTGTGTATTTGACAGGAGTCATTAGCATCTGGTCTCACTGGCCATTTTCCAAGCCAGGCCCAGAGGCTGGCCCCTGCCACTGGTTTGGGGGAGGGGATCCTGGGACGTTGTTGTGTCAGATTCTGGAGCCTGGGCACTCTCTTCTGGCTTCCCCAGCAGCCCTCAAACCTAGCCCTTTCCTCCAAGGACTCTCAGGTGCTGGCCCTGGAGGTGTTTGATGGGCTTGAAGGGCTTGAAACACCTGCCCTTCTTTCCTAAAATGGAGACTAATAGAATCTCTGTGACTCTCCAGCTTTGCTTTGATTATGGACCCTGATGGTAACTGCTGGTCAGGTGGGAATGTAAGGTTCAAGCTGGGGCCTGCCTGCAATTGTTAATTGGTTCATTCACTCATTCATTCACAATTCCCAGAGCCAGGCCCCATATGGGGGCCCTGAAGTTACAGGGTGAAAAAGATACTCTGTCTCAAGAAGAATAGTGGCCTGGCCACGCCTGGGAGGCAGATGTCCATTGTCTTGAGATTCTCCAGTCTAGAGGCAGAGACTTAGTCCTTGGTCTGGGGACATCCTCAGTCTAACAAGGGAGACAAAACTTTGACCTTGGAGAACTCTCAGTCTAAAGGGGGAGGCATAGCCCCTGCCCTAAGGATACTCTTCATTCTGTCCGGTGGATTGCACAGTCCACACCCACCCAAAATGCTGGGAGCTGCCGAGGTTCAACCCCTGAGCTCTTCTCCTTGAATAAATGTATGATAAACAGGGTGGTGTTTTAGGGAGGACCAAGGATCACCTGGGGGGGGGCAGCTTGAGGAAAGGGAGGACCAGAGCTCAAGCTGGGCTTGGGAGGAGGCTGGGTGGAGACAGGCAGTGGGCATGAGGGGCTGAGGGCTGGATTGGGGTGCCTGTGAGGACTGGGTGTCAAGGCAGGACTGTGGGGGGGTATGGAAGGTCTTGCAGGTGGCAGGAAAGTTCTCTGGTGTTCCAGATGCCTGTGGGGTTTCTGAGAAAGAGGTCCCCAGAGAGTCTGGGGCTCTAGGCAGGCGATACAACCATAGGAATTGCAGTGTGTGGCCAGCAACCAAGGCCCAGGGTGCAGTGAGGGTGAGAACAAATGTGGAGCGAGGCGGGAGAGGGGACAGGGAGGCGGGGCAGTAAGCCCAGCAAGGCCACCTCCAGCCACTGACCTGGTCTCAGAAGAAGACCCTAGAAACCCAGAGGCCCTGAGGCTGCTGTGGAGCCCTCAGAGGGGAGCTGAGGAACCAGGATAATGGGGTGCCCCAGACACACTCCCTGAGTGTCAGCCCCTGGAGGGACAACTGGATACACAGCAGTGTTTAATTCAGGAAGATGACATGACTGCTTCTGAGCCATCAGAGGGCTGTTCCTGTCATGTCACATCTTATAGGTTGGCTTTTTTACAAGGGCAGATCTGGACCCACATGTAAATATCGTCATCATTATCATCATTATCATTGAGACGAGGTCTTGCTCTGTCACCAAGGCTGTAGGGAAGTTGGTGTTATCATAGCTCATTTCAGCTTGAACTCCTGGGCTTAAGTTATCCTCCTGCCTCAATCTCCTGAGTAGCTGGGACTACAGGCTACAGGCTCATACCACCAAGTCTGGCTAATTTTATTTGTTATTATTTATTATTGAGATGGATAAGGAAAAATTGGTGAGCGGTCCAGAAGGGGACATCCTCAACCCATCCCACTGGAGACAGTCAAAGCCAGAGAGAGCAGATGGGGCATGGCTGGCTCCTGAGATCCCTTCTAATCATTCAGGATTTATTGAACACCTACCATGGGCCAGGCAGGGGGAGAGTAGGCAAGGTCTTTGCTCTTCTAGATTACACAGCCTGGATGGAGAAGCATGAACACAGCAATTAAATGAATGAACAGATGAGATAATTACCCACAGGACATAGCACTTAGTCTCCACACCAGGCACTACTCTAAGACTGTCTCTAAAAAAAATAAATAAATAAAAAATAAAAAAATAAAAAAATCCTCTCTCTAGATTGCTTTATTGTAATACCTAACCTCATGAAGTGGAGACTTTTTTTTTGTTTGTTTGTTTGAGACAGAGCCTCAAGCTTTCACCCTGGGTAGAGTGCCATGGCATCACAGCTCACAGCAATCTCCAACTCCTGGGCTCAAGTGATTCTTTTGCCTCTGCCTCCCAAGTAGCTGGGACTACAGGCACTTGCTACAATGCCTGGCTGTTTTTTAGTTGCAGCCATCATTGTTGTCTGGCAGGCCCGGGCTGGATTTGAACCCACCAGCTCAGATGTATGTGGCTGGCGCCTTAGCCGCCTGAGCCATAGGCACTGAGCTGAGTGGAGACTTATTAATACCATTTTTGTAGTTGAGGAAATTGAAGCACAACAGAGATTAAGTAACTTGTTTGAGGCTACACTTCTAATCAGTGGTGGATCTAGACTTCTACTCAGCACTTGAGCCAGGGTCTGTCACTGAAGGGACAGCTAATTACACAGTGGTGTTTAGTTCAGGAAGAACAAAGCAAGGAGTGAGGGTGGGAGTGCTACTGTAGTCAAGGTGATCAGGGAGGACCTCTCTGAGGAGGTGACATTTGTACTGAGTATTAAGGGGAAACCAGCCATGCAGATATCTGGGGGCAGCACATGCAAAGGTCCTGAGGCAGGGCTGAGCTTCCTCACAGATCAGAAAGGCAGCCAGCATGGCTGGGGTGGTGAACGTGTAGGAAATGATTTGACATGATCTTGGAGATCTAGGCTGTGACCCTGAGGTGTCCTGAGGACCTACTCCGTGCTTTGCCCTGTAGGGTACAATTGTTCTAAGAAGCAGATACGATATTAGTTTCTATTAAGGATTAAACCTTTGCTCTGTCTAGCAGGCACTGGGGATAGGTGTTAGACAGCGGCAGCTCACTGTCTGGTTGATGAAAACACATTTCTCAAGAGTAACAGGATGATCAGGATGATGACGATGGTGACAATACTGATGACAGCAATGATGGCAATGATGACAGGCATTTGCTGAGGACTTATGGGTTTCAAATCCGTGATAAGTGCACAGACATATTTAATCTGCTCAATGGCCTTCTCTGGTAGATACAGATGTCCCCATTTTCCATATGAAAGAGCTAAGATTGAGAAATGTTGGGTAATCTTCCCAGGGTTATGAGGTGAGAGGGAGCTGAAGGTGGGTGTCCAACTCATCTTATCCACTTTGTTGTGTCACAGAATCAGAGTTGGGCATGTGCCAGGGGACAGAGCAGGGGCAGAAGCCAGGGGCTCCAAGATGAGGAGGAGTGGGAAGAGTTGAGGATGACAAGGACACTGGTCATACCACTCCTCGGCACACCATCACCCCAGGCAGAAGGAGGGAGTGCTAGGTGCTTGGGACCACCTTGGTTGAGGGGCCAGGGAAGGTAAAATGAATTTCCTTGTATATTTATTAGTGGATATCTCTATGTAACAATTTTTTCTTTGGTGGAAAAATTCCCTCTTCCCTTTCTGATTTATTTACCTTGTAAATCTGAATATTGTGGGCAAGGAATATTCTGTTGTGGACGTTAAGAGGGAAGGAAGGGCCAGTTCCACTAACTACCACTAGGTGACAGCATTGTCAAGGCAGTTCCCAAACTGGGGCGGTCCCCAAACTGGGGTGGTCCCACCCAGTTTTCTGCAGAGGAAGGCCTCCGCAGCTAGGATTTGAATCCAAAACCTGATCTCTTTCTGTTGCTTGGGGACTGAGTCTGAGTCCTCAAGGGCCAGGCTTGAAAGCTACCCTTACACCAGCTCTGCGCCTGTAGCACAGTGGTTATGGCACCAACCACATACACCCAGGGTGGCAGATTCAAACCTGACCCAGGCCAGCTAAACCACAATGACAACTGCAACAAAAAATAGCCAGGTATTGTGGCGGGCGCCTGTAGTCCCAGCTACTTGGGAGGCTGAGGCAAGAGAATCGCTTAAGCCCAAGAATTGGAGGTTGCTGTGAACTGTGATGGCACAGCATTCTACCAAGGGCAACAAAGTGAGACTCTGTCTCAACAACAACATCAACAACAAGCTACCCTTACTCCAGAGTCTCCTGAGAAACATTTAGGAGACCTGAGTCCTACAAGACTAGGAAGGGCTGGTGGTCCCCAGGGATCTGGCCCAAAATGAGTCGGAGGGCCTGGATCCCCTCAGTATGTCCCCCCCTCAGCAGAGCCCTGGGCCTTCCTAGTGGCCCCTTGCCTGCAGTGAACACAGAGCACCCAGGCAGATCCAATCCTGAGCTCCTAGTGAGTAATGACTTTGCCACCCCCCACCCCTGTAAATTAAACCTAATCTTGTGTTGACTCTGCTGAACAAGGAGAATAATGAAGAAGATTAAGTTGAGATGATATTCATTCTCCTCCAACAAAAGCCAATTAATTGTCAGCAGGATTACTGCTCCGAGCCAGGGGCTGCTACCCGCTTTGCAGACAGGGTGGGAGAGAGGACCAGGGGCATCTCCTAGTGCTTCAGCCGGGGTCTGCCGGCGATGCAGCAGGAACTCTTCAGTGGGATGTTAGGAGGAACTGTCCAGATGAAGGAGGGGACTGGCACCAAGGAGGGGGACATGAATGGCATGCAATCACTCACTCAGGTGATGTTTGTAAGCCATGGAGGGAGGCTCCAAGGAAGTTCCTGGATCCCTGTGTGTACCTGGCATTTGCTTCCTGTAGGCCCTGGACCACCTGATCATGTCCATCTCAGGCCCCCATGACCCTCCCCTACCTTTCTGGGGGCTCCAGCTTTTTCCCTTCCTCTCCTGGACATTAGAGTGCCTGCTCGTTCAGGGCAAAGATTATGAGTTTGGAGACAGAAACACTTAGGCTTCACCTGGTTTTATCCCTTGGTCTTGTCTGCACAAATGGTTTCTGCAGTCACCACCTGCCAGCCTGGTTTGATGCTTCTAAGTACTAATGCACCTGAAATTCCCAGCACCTACCAGATTCTCTGAAGATGATAGTTAGGCTGAATGGACCGGCTGACTGCTGCGCTGTCATTGAGAGGCTGGAGGGAATAACATTTGTTGATCTCCTGCACGGCATGATCTTGTGGACTCCTGACTCCCCCTAGCAGCCCCCTAGGGAGGCTTCATTTTGTCATCCTAATTTATTGAAGAGGAAGCCAGGGCTCAAAGAGGTGGGTCTCTTTGTCCAGGCCACAAACCTGCAGCCTGCAGAGCTGGCTGGGATGGGGCCACTGTCTGAGAGGCCCAGAAGCTTGTGGCTTCCCCATCCCCACGTTGCTCCACGCACAGGGTCGTCATTCAGTACCTGATTGCTTTTTGCACAGGGTCGTCATTCAGTACCTGATTGCCAGTACCCAATTGCTGAATGAATGAAACTCCCAGCAGATGCTATTTCTGGTCCAGTAAGTCCCTGTTTCAGACTCTCCCACATCTTGATAACTCCCAGACGTAAATGGATTGTGTGTGATTTGTGAAATTCTTTTTGGTAATTCTTGGCAACTCACCCATCTTATTACTATTATTATGAAAAATCTCAGAGCCTGCTTCATTTAACTTGGATTAACAAAGTTTTGTAACCTCCTAAGTGTGGCATAAGTATTCCCAGTTTTACAGTCTAGGAATATACACCAGCTGAGTGCTCACCATGTGCTAGGTGTGTTCAAAGTGTTGTTTGTGTGTGGGTTTATTTAATCCTCCAAGCACACCTGTGTACCATTATCATTTCCAATGTAATGACTGAGATGAAACTGAGGCTCAGAGAAGCCACAGGCCACACAGCAGAGGTTTTGCAGAGCTGGAATCCACCCTAGAGTCAGACCTCTCCCCAGGTGATGTGGCTCTCATGGGGGATTCTAGGCCTGTGGGGTTAGGGAGCTGGTAGGGAGGGCGTGGGCTTCAGGGTTCAGTTGGAGCCGGATGGGGTTTTCTTTGTCCCACAGATCATACATTTAGGCTCAGCCCCAGGAATAGACTTGACATTTGTACATGAAAGGACTTAGCACTGAAGCACTTATGCATCACCTTCTGTATGCCAGGACCTTGCTATCCACTGAGGATACGAGGAACCAGCGAGATCCTTGTACCCTAAGAGCTCATAGACTAAATGGGGAGACAAGATCTGGGTTCCCAGTTTTGACCTTCTCTGGGCCATGTGACCTTGGCCAAGTCACTTAACCAGTCAGTGCCTCAGTTTCCTCATCTGTGAAATGGGCACGACCATATTACTTGCCCCCTAGGGCTGTTATGAGAATCAAATGAATTAATAATTTGTAAAGCATTACATCAGGGCCTGCACATAAAAAGTGCTACATGCCAGTTTGTTAAATAAATACAAAGGACAGGTCTGGTAACTGCAGTCTGATGACAAAAGGGCTGGGAGGGAGGAAGCCTATTGTATTCTGGGAACCCAGAGGAGAGACATTTGACCTGGACCTTGGTCATGGAGGGCTTCCTGGAGGAGGCAGTGAGTGGCCTCTTGATCTGAGAGGGATAGTAGGAGAGTGAATTACTTCCCTGGCCGGCTCCTAGCTTCCTGTACCTTCAGTGGAAGGTGCAATTCTGACTGATCTTTCCTGGGGCTTATTGTCACAATTTATCAATGTGCTAAGCACCATAGTGACATCTGGATTTGAATGGAAATTTTTGTCTTCAGGGACCCCTGATTTAGGGGAGGGGGAGGAGAAGGGTCCTGAATCTTTTCCAGTATGGAAGAACAAGGACCCCCGGTGCTGTGGGCATTGTGTGGAGAGGTCTCTAGAGTGTAAAGGGGCCCTCAGAGCCACATAAAGACAAGGATGTCTTTGAGGGGAAAAAAAAAGAGAAAGAAAAGAAAAGGAAGAGAGAAGCAGGCAGGGAAAATGATTTTCTCGGCTGGCATTTCTCGGGGAATTAAATCTTGTTTTTCGTCACCACTGAGTGGAATAATCCAATATATTAAAGCTGAAACCCCCTCCTATTATTGCTGTGACTTTGACCTAACAGTCTCGGGTCTGCATTTGGAATCTGAGTGTCCTGGAGAGGGAGAGAAAGAGGGAGGGAGGCATCAGCCCTTGGATCAATTACTTTCCTCTCAGACACCAGAAAAATGAATTATTCCCCCCAAAGTAGGCTCCTCATCCGATGAATTCTGCACTGCAGAGCTGGCAGAGTTATACCAAATTGAATTTGGTCTTTGAGCCAGGTGGAATGTGTGTGTTGGTGGGGATGTCTGACAGCCATGGGGCTTTTGGAAGCTGCTCCCAGTCCTCTGGGCTTGGGGCAAAAGGTGGCCATCCTGCCAACCCCAAGGGCCCCAACACTCTGCAGGGTGAGATGTTTTGTTTCCAGCCTGATGCTCAGAGAAGTGAAATTTCTTGTCTGAGGCCACACAGCAAGCTGGTAGCCACCAAAACCTGTTACCTTATGTCCCTGTCCTTTGGGACCTATGTTCTTGCTGAAAATGCTCCCCCTCACTCCCAGGTAACTCCAGATTCAACAAGTTAGGATTAAGAACTTTCTGCTCTGGAGCACTGGTTTTGCCCATCCATTGCTGTGTGACCTGAGAAAAGTGACTTAACCTTTCTGGGTCTCAGTTTCTTGATCCAGAAATTAGAGTTGACTATAATCTTTGTACCTGTTGCTACTCTGTCAGCTATAGATAACAGAAAGGCAATTCAAAATGGTTTAGTTCAAAGGCAGGTTTTATGGCTCACATAACAGAGAAGCTCAGTATAGATTTACATCAGTGTTCTTTCAGGTATGGCTGGATCCAGCAGCTCTAGCGCTGTATTCAGAACTTTCTCTCTGTCTCTCCTTTCTATGTGGCTTCATCCCAGGCAGGTTCCCTCCAGAAGGGGTTGGGCACCCTCAGGCCTACATCTGCCCCACATTAAGTCTACCAGATTCATGAGACAAGCTGTGAGCTGGTTACTGTGATGAGAGGGATGTGCCCTGATGGCAAGGCCTGGGGCAGAGTCACCTGGTGAGAGCTGCATGTCTAGAAGGGGGCAGAGGATGTGGGCTTGAAGTAGAGGGACTGGGTGCTGGGTCAGAAACCCAACAAGGGGCCCCAGCTCTCGTAGGTCCTGAGCATGGATGGATGATAGTCACCGTGGTGCTTGGCACAGGGCCCGCCCTCAGCCAACCACCATCCACGGTTATCTCCAGTCACAGCGAGGGGGATGCAGTGTCATCCCAACCAGGTGTGAGGGGCTCTCCGTGGACTCCCTCTGCCTCCCCTAGGGCATTCCCAGGCTGGGTGCCAGGCTTTGGCCCTCTGCATGGACAGGGGTCTCCAGGGAGCTGGGGTACGCCTCACCCCACACAGCCTGGGAGCTGCAGAAGCTGCATTTTCACTAATGCTGTGAGGAACAGAGAAAGGAACTAGCCCTCCATGGAGCTATTTCAGCTGAAAACCCTCCCCCTGGATTTGAGCAGGTTTTTCAGGACTAATGAGCTGGGGCTGAGGGAGTTGTCAGAAAGGGGAGGGGGCTGCAGGGACTCCAGATCTGGTCAGCAAGAGGGGAGAGGAACTTGGGGAGGAGGCAGTGGGGGGCTCTGTGCCCCCCGAGTGGAGACAAGCTCGCTGGCTCAGCCCACAGAGGGTTCTCACTCTGCAGCTCCTGCCCTCCTTCCTCATGAAGGAAATATCCCTGATGGCCGAGGCAATTTTGCCAAGCTTTATTATCTCTAGCCTGGACTGTGAAAACACTGGGTTCCTGTTTTGTTTTTCCCCAAATATAAAGTCGTGTTATAATTTTGCACTTGCTTTTTATATCCCACACCCTCCCCCATCCAGAGCGATTCTGCTTCATTCTACTCTGTGCTCGAACATTCGGCTCTGCAGATCAAGAAGGAAGAGGAAGATGAAGGTGCAGACGAGGAAACGACAGTGTCTTGTTTTGCCCGAACTACCAAGGACCTGCAGGGGCCTTTCACTTAAGGCACCTGCCCTGCACCTTTCCAGGTGCCAATGAGGAAACTGAGGTTATGTCGGGACAGGGAATGAACACGGGATCTCTTGAGAGCCTTCTCCTGGGTCCTGTTACCTTGGCTCTGGGATTGGGTGTATGTACGGGGTGTGCAGAGGGGAAGGACTGGACAGGGGTCAGGAGGCATCAGGAGAACTCTGGAGCCAGGTAGGAGCTGAAGCAGTAAGTGGCAGAGCCAGTGGAAACATGGCTTCTCAGGAGTCCTCAGGAGCCTGATCTGACTACCCGGCCACTGCACACCAGGGAACACGGGACCTCCAGAGACAGAAACCCCAGGAGGTGGGTTCTGAGAGGTGGCAGAGCACTGAAGTGCCCACGGAGGCCTGGGTGCAGCGTGGCCAGCTCTGTCCCTTCCTGGCTGTGTGACTCTGGGACAGGCTTCAGGCCTCTCTGAGCTTCAGCACCTCATCTGTGAAATGGGGACAAGGATTGGCCCTGCCTCATTGGGCAATCACAAGAACGAAATTGGTTAGTGAGTGTACAGCACGCAGCACAGTCCTGGCACAGTCAGCAGCCTGCTCCGTGGAGGAGGGGCGGGGCAAGAGGCCCTGAGAAGGAAGGCAGCGGGGCGTGCAGGGCTTCCTCCTGCAGCCCACTGGGCTTTGGGTAGAAAGCCAGCAGACCCAAGCTCTTGGCCGTGCTTTGTCCCCTTACCCAGGATCTGTAGGAAAGGGACTCAGGAGGGACCCTCTTACCACCTCTTGGGAATGTGAGGCACTATCAAAAAAGGAGGTGTTGTTTTCACTTTGTCTGGGCAAGAGCAGTTGGAGAAGGCAGAGGGGGGCACATCAGAAGAGGGAGGGGCTGGAGGGAGGGGCTGAAGGGAGGTAGAGAGGGATGGCAGAGCTGGGGTGCTTCCATGGGGGTGGCCCCCTCCCATCTTTTCAGGATGTCCCTGAACCCTCTTTGAAGATGGTGACTCTTCTAAGGGTGGTCTCAACTCCTTTCTGCCATTCTTACTGGTCTCTCTGCTTCACGCGTCTCCTTCCCCCACCCCCGATGCTTTGGGTCTCAGCTCCTTGTCATGACGACCCTCAGCAGCTCCTGCCTCTGTGCCCCTTATCACACCTCTCCAAGTCCCTCCCCAGCCTGTTCATCCCCAGCGAGGAGGAGGGGGAGGGGAGAAAGGGAGGAGGAGGAAGAGGAGGAGGAGGGAGGAGACAGGAGACTTCACCTGGAGCGTGGGCGGATTGATGGGCCTGAGCAGGCTGGGGGCACCTGCTGCAGAGTGGAGGCTGGGGCAAGAGGAACTCAAAGGCGCTCTCCCTCCAGGAAGCCTTTCCAGATTTCCCTCGGCCTTCTCTTACTGCTCCCATCTCCCAGCCAATCATTTGAGCAGTTGCCATGGTTGGAAAAAGTGCAGGCAGTATCTACATCCAAATCTGATCTCTACCTCTATCTAGCAAGTGGCATCAGGCGAGTTGTTTACCTCTCTTAGTCTCATATTTTTCCCCATAAATTATTTTTCCTCTTAAATTTTTCTTTTGTCTTAAATGAACATATAACATGTACCCCATGGGGTTAAGTTTTTTTCTATATAAAATTTCAGGCATACACCAGGTACTCACTGAGGACTTTGGTATTGATCTGGTTTTTGAGGTGTGCAAGGACTGGGGGGTCACGTCCCTTCCTGGGGAGGGGGGTGGTGGGACTTGTAAATGAGACCTTGCTGGTCACACTGTGGGTTTGGAGAAAAGAGAGCAGAGGCTTGAATTAGAAATGCTAGAAAGACCAGGAAGAGGGTGAAGGTGGGTGAGTTTCCTGGGAAGAAGGTACTTCAGCCTTTCCTGAGGCTAGGTGCACCCCGTCTTGAAATACCACAAGGTATTTCATTGCAGGCGTGCAGTGGGGGGGGCACAGGCACATGAACCACTTGCCTTCTACAGGCCTGAATCCCTGTAGCCTCAGTTCCAAGCCCCTGTCATTTTGCCTTGAGAGGGCATTGGCCCTCTTTGTCTTCAAGCAGCTCCCCTTTCCTCCTGAGTAAGGTGGCCTGGGACACAAGAACAAGGAGAAAGGGGTGTCCCAAGCCCAGAGTTCAGGTTCACATGCTGCTGGTTTCCCTTAGGGAGGCCTTGGCCAAGTCGTCCTCCTCTGTGAACTTCAACTTCCTTCCCTGTGAGATGGGCTGATAGTAATTACCACAAGGAGCCACAGGTTTGCCAGACTCAGAGTTTTCTCACTTGTAAAACCCTCTATTGGAGCTCTAAGCATGCCCCAAACACACACACTTGGAGATACCTGTGCTAATTTAACCAGATTCTGGGCTGCGGCCTCACGTCCCTACTCCTATCCCCTGATTTCTCTGGGAGGACATTCACTGCCTGCTAGCCTCATGGGTGGGCTGAACCTCTAGAGCTGACCCGACACTCTGGATGGATGTCTGGCTTTCCCTGGGTCTTTTTCAGCAGGGCTGTCATGTTCACATGATAACCCCTGCCTTCTTCCTTCAGCTCTAATTCTGCCTGAACAAGGGTTGGTCTGGGAGTGAGGGGACAGGCAGTTCATGCAGACACACGCTAAGTGGCCGCCTGAGTTTTCTCACAGCCAGCTTTCCCTTGAAATACTGGGACTCAGTGTACACTGGAGCCAGAGAAGACAGCCTAACTACACCTTAACCCCAAAGGAGAGCAGAAACCTCAGACAGAGCTGCTGGAGCCCAGAAGCCGCCCTTCTGCTTAGTGGAAGGTGAGTGGTTTCATGTGAAAAAAATGGTCTGGAGCTCAGAAACCAGTGATGATTTTCCTTTGGATGCATCCACCCCCTCCCAGATTTTAGTCACTTTGGGATGCAGGGAAAGATTTGGGCCTTTGCTACTCAGGTCACTTGCAGTGGCTGCCTTGAGTGGGATAAGATTTTATTCTATTTATTTCTTGAGACAGAGTCTCACTATATCACCCTCGGTAGAGTGCCATGGCGTCACAGCTCACAGCAACTGCAAACTTAGGCCAGTAGTTCTCAACCTTCCTAATGCTGCAGCCTTTTAATACAGTTCCTGGGCGGCTCCTGTGGCTCAGCGAGTAGGGCACCGGCCCCATATACCGAAGGTGGCGGGTTCAAGCCCGGCCTCGGCCGAACTGCAAAACAAAAAATAGCCGGGTGCTGTGGCGGGCACCTGTAGTCCCAGCTACTAGGGAGGCTGAGGCAAGAG
>CAUYON010085625.1:0-10012 GCA_963573935.1 Arctocebus calabarensis | reverse complement strand
CCTCTTTTGTGTTTACATGGATGGAGCTGGAACATATTCTTCTTAGCAAAGTATCTCAAGAATGGAAGAAAAAGTATCCAATGTACTCAGCCCTAATATGAAGCTAATTTATAGCTTTCATATGAAGGCTAAAACTCATTTGCATTATCTTATTTCTTCCTCTTTAATAGTTTCATATGTGAGATGAAGTTTAATATTATTTTTATTTTATAAATGAGGAAACTGAGGCTCAAAAGTCCCATTGCTTATTAGAACTATCCAAACTATCACCAACGTGGTACTTGAATCAGAAAACTTAATGTCCTTTCTCCTATATAATTCTGCCTTATTTTCTTTAATTTAAAGGGGCACATTCTGATTCCATTCCTGGGCTGCTCCAAGTGCAGGTCCTGACACTTCTATATGATTCTACTTCAGAAGTGAGACACGTGAAGTCCCTCGACTTCATTCCAGAGTGGGCGCACCATCTGAATGCCCCAACGCACCCTCCGAAGAGCTCTGACCTGCCTCTGAAATAGGAAGTCTGATGGGGTTTATTGTTTTACTAACCACTATAATATGCAATAAGGAAGGAAAACTGTCATTGTTTTCATTCAAATATAACCTTTCTGTAGATAACTGCATAATCTTTTGTAATCAGCTAGAAAGTAGGTGAGTTTGAGGTTACCACTTCACTGATTGCAAAATCAATTGAGAAAAATTGCACTACCAGGAAAGGAGACTAACAATTGGAACAATAATAAAATGAAATAAGAGGAAGCAGAGGTAAGCAATTACATGTGGTTTTTTTTGAATCTTGATGCAAGATAGGAGATTGAATCAGGCAACAGAGAGAAGAAGATCAAGTTAGGTTTCACTTGGAATGTTCATGGATCTTTTAAAATAGGACGAGGATTTTTCTTTTAATGGATTGAAATGACATTTAATGAATAACCAGATGGGTATGGCACTGTTCTTGGTACAATGTACCCCCAATAGGTATATTTTCTGAATTTGAAAATGAGTTTTGGAAATAAGCCAGAAATGGTGGCAGTAAACTATAACGGGGGGGGGGGAGGGTGGTGGTGTAAGGGTGTTTATAGGCAGATTACCATGTGTGCCCTCTACGTGTTTTATCATTTCTCTGGGCTTCAGCTTCATTAACTTTAAAAAGTAGTACTCACTTCTACAGCATTGTTATGAAAAGTAAAAGTAACTGAAGTGAGAAGCAGTTAGGAGACACTCAGAAATTATCATTGGTTATTATCGCTCAGCAAAGTTACTTTATTACAGGTCTGTCATCTTTGAGAGCTCTATAGGGTATTCAATAGGTTGCCATGCATATATACAGAGGGAAAAATGGAAAAGTTATTTACAAAATATTCATTGCAATATTGTACAAACTATTGACAAAATATTTATCTATCTGTATAGAGAAATACGTGAAATATATATGAAATATAGTATGAATTCACTAATTTTTCACACGTATGGTAACCTCCAGACACCCTGTATTTGCTGTGTTCATAAGCTGAGAAGGAACATCCCCTCAAAACTGGAGAACTGTGCTCTGGAGACCTCCAGAAACTGAAAGACTAATACTGTGAGATTTCCAAAGAACTTTTTGCTTTTGAAAATGGATTCCTTTAAATAACTCCTTCCTGTAGAAATAGAAAGCTGGTATTTTGCCACCTTGAATAATAAATAGGCTAATCCATTATTTATTTTATTTTTATTCCAAATCTTTCAATCAGAAAGATGTCAGCCACAAAGAAGATGCTCCAAAGCATTTATCACATAAATTAATGGAACAGTCTGTTTGAGGTGATGAAAGTATTTGGACAGATATTGAATACTCATTAAATTAGACATTTTGTCAGGAACTTAATGTATTATTAATGTACCAATTATATATTTACTTACTATGAAGTTAAATATGAAAATCAGTTTTCTGCTTGCATTCTGGGTTTTTCTTTTGCCTTTTCTACATAATAGAAATGAATTAAATAAAACTATAATAATAATAACAACATAATAACATTTACCGAGTCTTCTCATGTGCCAGGCAGCACAGTAAGCTCCTTACTGGAGTATCTCACTTCATTGGCACAAAACCTTATGAAACAGGTATCATTATTACCCCATTTCACAGAGGAGGAAGCCAAGGCTTAGGTAAATTAATGCTGTACAATTAGCGGCTTTGTGGTAGTAATGATAAGCACTTATCTGTTTTAATTATCTTTTTTATAATTAATACCCATGGTCTCCAGTCCTATTGCTCACCAAAGATAACCACAATACTTTATGGTAAAGTGCTTACCACTTAGTAAGCAATACTGATAGACAGAACTTCTGGGTTCAAATGGTAAGTCTGTTACCCATTGATAAGAAAGAGGAGAGAGCTTTTACATGCACTTAAGTTTTGCTCTCACAAACTCAGAATTATAGTCCTGCTAAGCATGATAAGGAGGGTGGGCTGAGAGGGCAGGAACGGGGTACAAGGCCTGAGTTCCCTCAGGACAGGGAGCAGGATTTATTCTCTTTATATTTCGCAAGGTAGCATTTTTGCTCTTGCTGTGATATATGTGCATGAGGAAAGGGACACTCTGTTAGGTGCACTTGGAAATTAATGAGCAATAAATGTAATTCTGCGTCTTTTCCACTAACTCGTAAATACACCAATTGCGTGACTAGTATTTAAAAAAGTTCCGTTCTAATTTACTAAAGAAGGAAACCATTCATAGACATTTGTCCCTTAAACATAGTGAATAAAGTACTTGAAAAACATCAAAAATGATAAAACCACAACAGAGAAATGAAGGTCACTCATGGTATCTTAGATTGGTTTAATATTTGTTGAATTTACTTGTATTTAGAAGGATGGAAAGAGGTGAAACTCCATTTCTGTTTCTCTTGACAACATTCCACATTTAAAAGAAAATATTTAAGCATATCTTGCTTTAAGAAAATCCTAATGTTACGGTGGGAGAAGGGGTTAGAAACTTTCAATCAGCTCTACGTTACCAAATTCATTTTCCTATAAAGAGAGGCCCGTGACAGAAAACAAACTGTAAGGTCTATGTCTTAGTAACATGTCTATTGCAAAGACAAAATTGTTAACAAAGAAATTATATAAAATAAATGAGAAATCATCATTAGCTAATTATTCCTAACAAATTTTATTTTTGGAATCATTGTCCTTAGGGATAACTATTTTAATATGCCTGTAATATGTTAACTAAATGAATGAATTTTATGGATGGCAATTTGAGAAATTTAGTATTATCTATGGAAAAAAGCAGATACCCCTTTGTACAAGATACCTAATAAATCGCCCTAAGGTGTGTCCCTTCACATGAATAAGACTCTCATAGGCTGCAGAAAGGAGAAAAGCAATAAAACTAACAAACAAAATTCAGATTTGCCTGAATCATAAGCCCAACACAAAAGGATCAAGAAAACTCAATATATAAATGGGTTTGGAAAGGGGAAAGTTGATTGAACTGAGACATTTTAAAGCTATATTGTAACTAGTTGCTAAGTGCTTTTGTAACTAAATATAACTATTCCACTTGCTATCTCCTTCCCCCAAACTAGTGTGTACATAAAGGGAAAGCCCCCAAATAAATTACAGATAACACGTATGGTGGGGAGAAGCATAGCTTTGCATAGCTTTGCACCCCAACCCTGACAGAAAGTAGTTGTATGGCTCTTGAAAAGTTACTAAATAAGTACTATGATCCCTAGTTCCTCAAATGTAAATTGGGAACAATGAATGTCACCTAATACATACAGTGATTATATACATAGAATAATGAGCCAAATAAGAAATAACACATCATACAGCAAATAAATACACGTTACTATCTTTAGCTTTTGTTGTTGTTGATTTTGCTGCTATATTTAAGATTTTATCAATCTAAGATGGTATTGTATTAGACATACATATTATTAGATATGATAGGTTCACCTATGGTGAAGTGACAAAAATATTACTTTTTATCTACCTTTTTGTTAAATACCAACTCTTAGTATGCTGAATAAAAACATCTCACTCCCCAAATAAATAATTCAGGATCATTGTACAGTAAGGCTTTTGGTGCTGTTTTTTTTTCTTATTTAAACTATGGCTATTTGGAGGTAATTTTGATTAGAATTAGCTAAGGCCTTCTCTGGAATTGCCAGAAACTACAAAATGTCAACACCACTACTCAGCAATAGAATTTGCATATTGGGACAAATAAAGTATGAAGCAAAAAGTAAATTCAAAACACACTAATTGGGATGACAACTGAGTGACTATAATTTGAATTATTTCTTTTGGCAACAAATTTCTTTATCTCTCTCTGTTACTCTGTTGCTCGCTTGCTGTTGTGCTGTCTGTTTAGGACACATAGGTGCACACACACACACCCACACACACACCAGTTAGTTTTAATTAATCACCCCAAACCCTAACAATAATACAGTCAGGTGTTTGTCATCACTCACAAAACATTAACAGCCCAGAAAAAAGATAATAGTGATAAAAAAGCCTGATTCAAGTCTTCAAAGATGATAATCTGTCAAAGGTGAGCAAGGAAAGGGTGCTGGCAGGTTTAGCTGTGTGTGAGTACCTGCTCACCTCCGGTCAAGTTCCTTTTTATTCACTGCCTTAATCAACCTGCAGGGCTTTATTCTGAGAATCGCAGCGAAGAACAGAGATGTACAGTCTTCACATCTTACCAAGGTGACAGGTGTAGTAGCTGGGTCAATAAAGCAGTTGATGCTTCCACATAAAAATCTTAAATTTCTAAAAGATGATTCAAAATCCTGCCAGAGAACCTACCTTATTCAAACAATAATTTCTTGGCTGCAATTCAAACTCCCAGAAAATAATCCAAACAACAGGGTCATGTAGACATAGAATGTTTCTAAAAGAACCAATATGTATATGTTACGTTTATTATGCTAATCAAGATGAAAGGTAATTTATCTCTTCTGTGTGTTTATCAAGGAATGACACTTTGTACTAGGAACTGAGGAATGCATTAAATATTAAAGACAAAATGATTAGAGAGACATCTTTTTTGTCTGCTTGAATGGCCTACATAATCTGAATACAACGTTGTCTTTGCTCTTTTCTATCTTCCTGCTTCCCTGGCCCTGTTTTTAAACCCACCCTTCAACCCTTCAACCTAGCTAAAAATTTGCCACTATTCATTCCATCACTAAATATAAATGGTTTTTGCAGTGTGTGTGTGTGTGTGTGTATGCATATAAATACATAAAATTTTATTGTGGAGGAAAAATGTATTCAACCAATAATATTTCTATCATTCATTACTGGTTATACTCTGCAAACGACCTACTACATGATCATTTTAAAGTCAATCCTTCTTTGACAAAAATCGTCTGCTACGAATGTAGTTTATTGACTCATATTTGTATAGATTTATGTCACCGATGTAAGAACTAGGTAATGCACACGTAAATTGAACTTTAGACAGCTTTCTTTATGAAATTCTCTATAAACATGTCTGAAAAGCATGAGAGTTACAAGAATGTGTCTACTTTGTGTGTGTATATATACAGATATATGTGTATATGTGTGTGTATGTGTACATGTGTGTATGCATGTATACACATACGTAAGATCTTCTTGGGATAGTGTTTGACACAATTTTAAATCTGGTTTCTGCAGCTAAGATCTTTCCATTCATCTCCTAGGACCAACCTTTACGATTCGTGACATTTTCAGCACGTTGTTTGAACTCTCTTTGACTTCCTTTTCACCATCTACAAAGTCGGCATAAAATTGTACTTAGCTCATGATGTTGTAAATAAAGTAACCTTTTAAAAGGTCTAGAGCTGGCATATAGTAATCAGTACATATCATTGTCTATTACGATCTTCCCTAAAAAGAAGGGGTACATAATATACCCTGATAAACATAATTGTATGTGGCATGTATGTGTCAGAGGACAGGGTGGCCTGTGCCGGCTGCACATTTATTATCTCCTCCTTTTCTCTTTTCACAAATGCTGCCAGCTTCTCCATGATGAATGTAAAGTAACAAAATATCAGTTGGAAACAATTATTGATTGCAGAATAATCTCTATGTCAATGAGATGAAATTCCAGTAGGATTCATGCATGCCCCTGGCTAATTAGCAATCTTAAGCATGTTCTTGCACAATTAGCATACAAAAATAAAGCAGAAAGTTGAAGCAAAGACTTGTCAATTCCTTGGGAAAACAAAAGGAAAAACTCACAATTCAAAAGAATTTTAAAAATCTTTAAAAATCTACCTGTTGTTCAAAGCTGATATAAATTGTAGGCTAAGCACGTCAAATTCTGTGAGTATTACAACAACCTCACCTATAATTTAAATGTGTAAATTTATGTTTTATTTTCCAAGTTTACCTTCTCATTTTATATTTCCCCTCTTTCTTACACTGATATGGGGCAAATTTGTAGATTGTGAAAATAGGTGTTGTGCTTATGTTTTTACATGATATTTATTAACAAAACAGCGTAGATTTATAGATAAACAAATTGATTATGTCATAAATTTGATTTTGAAAATTGAAATGGGTTTATGCATTTTGAACAAAAATAACATCTCATCATTCAAAAGCTAAATCAGTGTACATAGCATACTGGTATGATCAGAGAGAAAAGGAGAGATAAAATTCTTTAGTAAATATTAGAAAGTTTGCTTCCACCTACTGCAGAAAGGAGACTGCCCTTACTGCTGCCACCCACCTGCTTTAGTTTTCTGCTTTACAGGCTTATAAAATCTTTACCAAAGTCTTTACTTAAAAGTCCAGTTTGAACCCAGCCTAGGCCTGCTAAACAACAATAACTACAACAACAACAATAGCCAGGCCTTGTGGCAGGCGCCTGTAGTCCCAGCTACTTGGGAAGATGAGGCAAGAGAATTGCTTAAGCCCAAGATTTTGAGGTTGCTGTGAGCTGTGATGCCACAGCTCCCTAATGAGGGCGACACAGTGACAGCACTAAAAGGTAAGGATTTTTACTCCAAATTATAAATGAAGAAATTTAGTGAGTTAAAGTTTCTTGTACCATCCGTGCGCCACACTCAGCATTCCTAGCCTAAGCTTGCTTGATTCTACACCTCGGCTCCTTTTCATTGGGTCTTAGCCAAAGACTGAGAAGCAGTATGACTCAGCATTTTTAATTATTGGCCAGGATACATTTTAGACTTTTGTAGATGAGACCAAGTTAGTTGTCAGAAACAAATTCATAGTTGTAAATGTATTAAGTAAGTAGTATTACAAAGAGAAGACAAAGAAGGAAGATAAATGAAGGAAGTGTTTTTGAATCAAAGACTTAGAAAAAGTAAGGAAATGAGCATCTCTATGGAATCAGAAAGGAGGAACTACAAACATAAGGTAATTAATAAATTATAAATTCAAAAGCAACAGGATTAAGAAAATTAAAATTCAGAAAACTGGCCAAAAGGGATGAGAAAAACATTTAAAATTAGGAAAAGAAAAAGATAAATTTGGAAGATAATCAACGAAACAGAATCTCATGCACAATTACTTGATAAAAAATAATCATTAAGTAGGTAATTTATAAGCAATCCATAATTCACTAAAATAACATATGAATAAGCACATGACTTATAAAATGTTATAATTAACTTTTATTTTTGTAAAAAAGAATTTGAGCTTTTTACCATAAGTTTTGTAGGTTCCACTATTTAAACCTTTAAAGAATTGGTCCTCCTTGCTCTATGTCAACTCTTCAACAATATTAAGGAAAAGAGGAACCTATTAATTAATTTTATGTAATCAGTATGACCACTACATGAGCCAGATATAAATAAAAATTAAAATAAAACATTAACTCAATTTCATTTGTGAGTATAGATGCAAAAAGCTTTAGCAAAATAGTACCAAATGCATGTAGAATCCAATAGCACATTAAAAGAGTAACATACCATGATAATTAAAGCCATTTAATTTAGAAATGTGTTAATATTAGAAAACCTAATAAGATACATCACATAGTCCCAACAAATATACACAATAATCTTAATACATTAAAAATGAAACATTTGGTGTGAGCTAACTCCTGAATCATATGCCATACCTACTAAAAACTAAACCCCAATGCCTTATCACTGTTGAAAGACTGGGAGCATTATTCAAAAATCATGAGAATCATTATTTCAACATTATTAGTTAACATTATTATGACTATGAAACATCTAGCAAATTCAAGAAGATGCAAATAATATGTAAATTATAAAGACATATTTATTGTAAAGCAAGGTTCATCATTTAAGAATAGTATATTGATATACAAGCCTTAAAAATCCAATAAATTTAAATTTGGGGGAAAAGTGTATGGTTTACATTCTAGAATTACTAAATAATATGTCAGAATTCCTAAAATTCATTCTATACATTATTAAAATTCACAAGTAAATATTTTACTTATAGTTCTAAGCAACTTTTAAAAAGATAAATCTTTTTATACTTAACTTTCATCCTACTAGAATATATTGCAACACCAGTTTGAATAATAACCACAGAAATAACACATATTTTTATGCAGAGGTATGAAGTCTGTTCATCCCCAGTTTTGAAAGAGGGATGAATAAGATTTTCTTTTCAATGACTTCTGCATATGCACTGTGGAAGACACCAATTTAATTCCTGGGAAGATGGAGTTAGAAGGGTCCGCTGCTTGTGAACAGCTCAACAGCATGGAGTCCTCCAGGTTGGTGTATCTCTAAACTTGACCCACCTGGAGATCCATGGTGTCGAACAATGAACTTTCCAAACCAGCCAGGCCTCCATAAAGTGAGGGGCGCTCCTCTTCACCATCGTTGGTTGAAGAACACACCACCTATGCCTATCCTAACCCAGTTGAGTTTCTGTTCCTTATCTTCTCTGCCAGGAATTCCTCCATTCATTGTCCATTTCTGGCCTACTGTTTAAGCTCCTGGCCATGATTCAGACTTGCCAAACTCCTGATTAATCTCAGACTTAGACGACCTATCACCTTTGATTAAAAAAAAAAATGAAAAGGAAACTAACAAAATTTTTCAAATACCATCTACTGTATCATAAAGGTCCAGAGAGTACAAAATTGTATGCTGTACAGTTGCTGTATTACAAACATATCAAATTGTACTTTGTGACCAAATGTTTCCATTTTCTTGTGGAATTTCAACATTGAACATCTACACATCTGATTGAGATTGTTATCTGTACTTGCATGGTGGAGAAAGGATGTCTGGCCTATAGTCACATATCTTAGCAGGGTACTGGTGAAATTTATTAAAGGTAGAGTATCAATGTCTTTATATAGTGATCAAGAAAATGCCATGAAGGCTATCTGTAACAGTACGATCAAAATATTTCTGAATGTATATGAATCATGCCCTATGATTGCATCAATGTACATAATTATGATTCAATAAAATTATTAAAAAAAAAGTTTTCTCACCCAGAAACTTCTTACCAAATTCAAACTTCCACAGTGACAAAAGGATTGAAAATGTCCACTAGATTTTCTACAGATTTATCAATATGTTCTATTAATGTGAATGGTTTAAATTGTCCTCTAAAAAGACATAGGTTGGCTGACTGGATACAAAAACTCAGGCCATATATCTGTTGCATACAAGAATCTCACCTTACCTTAAAAGATAAATCTAGACTCAAGGTGAAGGGATGGTCATCTATATTCCAGGCAAATGGAAAACAGAAAAAAGCAGGTGTTATTCGCTGCAATAAAGCAGCAATTGCAAAAAAGCAGCAATCTTATTCGCAGATTCAATAGGCTTTAAACCAACCAAAATAAGGAAGGATAAAGACAGTCATATCATATTTGTTAAAGGTAATACTCAATATGATGAGATTTCGATTATTAATATTTATGCACCCAACCAGAATGCACCTCAATTTATAAGAAAAACTCTAATAGACATGAGTAAATTGATTTCCTCCAGCTCTATAGTAGTTGGAGATTTTAATACTCCTTTAGCAGTGCTGGATAGATCCTCCAGTAAG
>CAUYON010085623.1:0-24311 GCA_963573935.1 Arctocebus calabarensis | reverse complement strand
TGAGGGATGTCTTATTCAGGTTGAGTCGTGCTGGGGTTCTGAAACTGTCTGCTATCTGAATTTCAGAATTTCTTGGCATGTCTGGAAAGTTCTCTTTCATAATCTCATAAAGAAGAGACTCTGTGCCTTGTGATGCCACTTTGTCGTTTTCAGGTATCCCTAAAAGGCGAATATTGGTTTTCTTTGAGTTGTCCCAGAGCTGTCTGAGAGAGTGGTCCGTTTTTGCCTTCCATTTCTCTTCTTCTTTGCAAGTTTGGGTGCATTTGAAAGCTTTGTTTTCCATGTCAGAAATCCTTTCTTCTGCTTGCTCCATTCTGTTACCATGGGATTCTACTGTGTTTCTCAAATCTTTGAGGGCTGCAATTTCTTGTCTCAATGTGTCAAAATCTTTGGTCATTTTGCCTTTGAATTTGTTGAATTCTTGAGACATCTTTTGAGTCATCTTTTGGATTACTGCTTGAACTTCTAATTCCATCTTTTTCTCCATTCCACTGATCTTATTTGCTATCCAGACTCTGAATTTGATTTCTAACATCTCTGCCATTTGCTTATGCAAGGTATATCTACCTTGTCATTCCTTGGGGGAGTTGATCTACTCTGATTCTTCATATTGCCAGAGTTTTTCTGTTGATTCCACCTCATGATTATTTTTCACTGTTGCCTATGACCGTCCTCAAAGTTGGAGAGGTGTCTCTCCCAGATCAGTTCCTGGCCAGATCACTCTGTTGTTGCTGGATCTTTGTAGGGAGTGACCCTGTGTAGCTCCTCTGGGACTGCCCCACACAGGGAGTTCTGGCTGAGGGAGCAGCTCCAGAGTGTGGCACGCCTGGTTTAAGCAGCAGGGTGGTGAGATGGTGTACATGGTTCTGGGATTGCCCGGCACTGGTGGCCTTTGCAAAGGAAGCCCATGCCCCCAGCGGTCTCTGGCTATTAGGAGGGTACAGATGGAGGACACTGGTTGTGCTGTCTTCTGAGTCCCTGTGCAGATTGGTGGGTCTGGTGCGGAGGCAGAGAAGGTAGGGGAGGTTGCAGGTTGTGCGGCTCCCAGAGTTCCCTGCCCATGCAAGCAGGCAGAGTCCCTGGCCAATTTGGATGGCAGGTGGAGGCCTGGCTCAAGGGTCCCTACATAGTCCCTGTCCATGGCAGGCAGTGAACTGAGGTCCGGTAGAGTCCCTGGCTGGTGTGGGTGGAGGGCCAAGTTCTGGCTGGCGCAGATCAGAGCCATGTGGGGCTCCCAGCGGGGTCCCCTGGCCAAAATCCGGCAGAGCACCAATTGGGGCCGTGCGTTGGTCCTGGCAGAGTCCTTGGCCACAGTGGGCAGCAGGCCAAGGCCGGGTGGGGCACAGATCGGAGGTGTGCGGGAGTCCCAGCAGAGTTCCTGCCCGGCGCTGGCAGTGGGCCAAGGCCTGGTGCAGTGCCAGGTGAGGCCACATGGGAGTCCCTGTGGAGTTCCTGGCCACTGTCGATGGCAGGGGATCGGAGCCAGGCTCACGGATCAGACCCAGGTGCGGGTGCCGGCATAGTCCCTGGCCTCCTTGGGTGGTGGGCCGAGGCCGTTCAGGGCACAGATCAGCGCCACACTAGAGTTCTGGTGGAGTTCCTGGCCACTGCTGGCAGTGGTCCAAGGCCCAGTGGGGTGCCAATGGGGGGAGGTCCCGGTGCAGTTCCTGGCCTCCCCAGGTGGTGGGCCAAGGCCCATTGGGAGCTTGCAGTGGGTCCTATGGGAGTCCCTGGCCCTGGCGGGTGGTGGGGTTGGCTGGGGTGGTGTGGTGCCCCACAATTCCAGACAAAGTCTCTGGCCTGAAGGCTGGTCCGGGCTCAGTGGGGTCCTGAGTCTCTTACCTGGCAGGCTGCCTAGTCTAGCAGACAGGGATGGTGGACGCTGCTGAATTCCTCCTCTGGCAGTTCCAGCAGAGGTCAGGCTTCTGGTGCATCAGATAAGGGGGGAAGGGTGTCCTGGAAGTTCTGAATGGCAGAAAAGTTTAGTTCAGTTTTTCTGCCTGAAGCTTGGTTTCTTGGAATCACAGCTTGGCTCAGCAGAGGTGACCTACAGTTATCACTTCTCTCTCTCAGCTGGTCTCCCAGTCTTCAACTCAATGGGGCAGTTTCTGGAGGTATCTTTCCCTTTGGACAGAAGCCTCTGTCAGAAGCTGCTTCCAGTCGGCCATCTTGCCCCTCTCCTGGCACTGTTTTGTTTGTATCCTTGGGTTCACAGGTCGCCCCAGCATATTTGATGTGCATTCTTTGACCTTCTCTTTTGGCTCAGATCCAACCCTTTGACTTTGTTGCTAAATTTCTGTCCTTTAACTCTCCTTCTGAATGGGAGCCTCTGTGGAAAAGCTGGCCTCAGACCCCCATCTTGGCTCCTCCCTCTGAAGGAGTTTCTTTTTGTAACCTTTTTATATGAAAAAGTTAATATTTTGTTTCTAATGTATTTTCTTAAAATGTAAAAATTTCCCATAGAACTTTGATTTTATGACTTAAATGGCATGAAATAATTTTTTTAAAAAAGAGTTCTAAAGCTTATATGTTTGACATTATGAATACTAGAATAACAAGCAAGTTTATAAGAAGTATGATTATACCTAGTCTTTATTATTCTGTCCCATATTTTTATATTTGTTAGCTTAAACATAATACATTTTGGGGGGTTTTTGAGACAGAGTCTGTCTTTGTTACCCTCGGTAGAGTGCCCTGGCATTATAACTCACAAAAACCTCAAATTCTTGGGCTCAAGCAATTCTCTTGTCTCAGTCTCCCGAGTAACTGAGACTATAGGTGCCCACCATAATGCCCAGCTATTTTTAGAGAAGAGGCCTCGCTCTGACTCAGGCTGGTCTTGAACCTTTGAGGTCAGGGCAATCCATCCATCTTGGCTTCCCAGAGTGCTAGGATTACAGGCAGGAGCCACAGCATTCAGCCCTTACATTTTTTTAAACTTTTCTAAAAATTTATGATTTTAAAATTTATTATTCCTTAATTTAGTTAGCTCATATGTTTTTATCTTTGTATTATCTATCGTTTTTCCATATTTAACCATTTGTATATTAATCATTCAATATTATTTATTCACATAATGATTAATTTTGTTTCATAATAATAAATAGTCATTATACTTCAACTATGACAATAAGACTCAATATGAAAGTGATTAACAAGACTTTTCACTGTAGTTTATATCTATACTGTTTAACTAAATTTACTAAATTCACAATGTATTGGTCCAGAGCCAATGTCCAGTAATCACAAAAGTCTCTTTCCCTACATATAATTGCCTAGCTGAATGTCTTCAGGTCCTTTTGGGAAACACTAGGAAAAATATTTGTAGGATAGAATTTTGATAATAACACAGGGTTCTTCCTTGGGTGACCCAGTCTGCTCTTCCTTCAAAGAACTCTGTAACTATGAACTGACTTAGGACTGGTAATTGTTTGGGGGCATATGACTCTGTTGGAGTGATTTAACTAGTCTTCTGTTCCTCAAACCTAGAGGATCAATGTCTTCATTTTCAATGTCTTCAAATGAAGTAAGGCAAATTGCCCACCTATTTCTTCTTAGGAAAAAAGTGATAAATAAGATTAATATTTTCTGTAACCAAATCCCTCTGATTTCTGATTTTGCTCTGTTTTTCAGTCTACTAACCATGTCCACCTTGGCCTTCACAACTGAGTACCAATACTACTACACCAAGATCCATTATTTGCCTTGAATTTAGAAAGCTCAGTTGGTAGCTGTTACTGCTCTGATTCTGGCTTGTAAAGTGTAATTTCTGTAGCATTCATCAAAAAGGCTGATGATCCCTCCCTGATATAATTCTTTAGGCCATGTTGATGACAGGGTCCTCAGGAATCCTTGCAGAATATGATTAGGGAAAGGGTGAGCAGGTCTCACCATACACCAACTCTAGCATCCTAAATCCCTAAGCTTTTGGATACCATATGATCTAAATATTCCACTCCTAGGAATGTACCCCCCAAGATGGAAATACATGTCCATATGAAAACTTGCATACAAATATCTATAATACCTTTATTCATGTTAGGCAATAAGTTGAAACAATCCAAATGGCTGTGAACTGATTAACTGATAAATTACATGAGATTTATCCATAAAGGAAATATTATTCAGCAATAAATTAAAAAAAGAACTAATATATTCTATATCATGGAAGATCCTTAAAGACATTATGCTAAGTTCAGTCAAAAAGAGCCACATATTCTATGATTCCCCTTCTGTGAAATGTTCATAATTGGAAAATTCATTAAGACAGACGGGAGACCAATGGCTCCTAGTGCTGGGGTGGTGGTAGTGGTGGTGAGGATGGAGGGCATGGAGGGTGAGGGTGAGGATGCTGAAGATAGAGGGATTAGAGGAGTGATAGCTAAGGGTTGGGGATTTTTGTGGGGAGGTCATGAAAATATTCCAGAACTGATTGTGGTAAGGATTGTGCAATTCTGTGAATATATCAAAAGCCACTGAAGTACACTTCAAATGGGTAAATTGTGTGGTATGTGATTTATATCTTAATGAAACTGTTTTTAAAAAAAGTTATTGAGGGTGGTTATTAAGGAAGGCATTTTCCTGTAAGAAAATTATGTTATGGAAGACCATTAGAGGTTCTTTAGAATAGGAGAAAATTCTTACCAAAGGTGGGGGAAAAATCTGCTTCCACTGGCAAAGGAAGTTTGACCAAGTCAGGAGATAAAGTCTTTAAACTCTTCAGAAACTACCTATTTTACCCTATTTTAATAATTTTAATAGGTCCACTTCTTTCCAATCAATACCTTACATTTAGTAAAAACATTCTTTGGGGTTTAGTTTTGGAAAGTCTTGGCTATGTAGCATCAGAAAACAAGGATTTCTCTCAGGGCAGTCACAGAGACTTTATGACTCCTAATTGGACCTTGATAAAGGTAGTTAAAGTCCTGAGATTATCAGTTTCTCTTTCTTCAGTCTTCAGCACATTTAAAAGCAGCCAACCAAGTCTACAGTCTTTATGTCCTTTTGCTCTCTTTCCTAAAATATTCTATATCAGAAGCTACTGGGTCACACAGAATCTTGTCTTGTTGGGGCACTTGATCTTATGTGATAATGTAAGTGCAGTTTACTATTTCATGCCATGAGCTGACAGTGTTTAAATTACCATGGAAACGAGGTCATTAATGTCTTTATATCTATTCAGATGACAAAATCAAGTTCCATCCTTAAGTTTCCATTTTCCTGGAACCACTGCCGGTAGCAATTACCGTATCAGGGAAATCAGGGATCATTATGACTATTATGGGATAAAGATTTGTTATGTGAATGAGAGCTTCCTCAATTATGAGCAGAGCAGGGTGGGGAAAGCACAGAAAGGGAACCTGGAGAATCAGATAAAAGACGCTGGCCATTCCTCCTGAAACTCTGTATAGGTGACAAGTTGGAGGGGATGGTGAAATGTCAACAATGTACAACAACTAAAGTGTAACTGCGAAGAGGGATTTTGGGTTGGGGGGAATCTACTTGAAGCTCTTACATCTGTACCACTATTGTCTCTGAGTTTGTAGCCAAAAATTGTGTAGTGGTTTCAGAGCTTCTGTTATTTAGCTGGGAGAAGAGTTGGGGCTAATATCTGGAAATGTAGCAGAGGAGAGAGAAGCAGAAATTTAAAAATTGCTTTGAGATTATCCAAGTTGGCTTGAGTATAATTCAAGCATTATTATTCCAAGCCATTGGCCATAGTTGTTTCTAGAGGATTGATATAGGCTGTGAACATGAAGAGAGAAACAGGATTAAAAAAATAAAAAAGAGGATCTGTTTGTTTTCTTTCACTAGTCACACTATGTCAGTTGTTCAAAATTTAGGGCCCTTACAGTGATTGATGTCCTTTATCAAAGTTAGAAAACTTGATACTATTTTTGGTTGTATTTTATCTGTCCTACATGAGACTGAGACCATAAAATAAATTCTTAGCATCTGTATCTATGGGATGAATGAATTTATGAGTGAATGAATGAGGATTCGGTTTTCAAAGTCGTCTCACTGCTTTCTAACCTCATCCTCAAGTTATTTTTCATCCTGTACTGATAATAGCCACTCGCTGATGTAGGGGTGAAACACTTGGAAACCCTGTGGCTGATGCACAATAAAAGAATAAAGGCAAGCATTTCATGACTGAGGTGGAGATTCAGCAGACCATACAGATTAAAAATAGTGCTTCTATCCAAATGGAAACATCACAGGCTTCCTACTAAAGAAAAATGTGACCTCCCTGAACCACTGTGAAGAGATGGTTACCAACATCATAGTTGTGCCTTGGGAAGGAAAATGAAGACATGATTGACCTGCAATTAGCTACTCCTGTGTTTTTCCATGTGCTATAGCCTAAATATTTGGGTTCCCCCCCAAATTATTATGTTGAAATCCTAACCCCCAAAGTAAAGGTATGGGTCCCTTGGCAAGTGATTACCTCCAAAGGGCAGATCCCTCATGAAAGAGATTGGTGTTCTTTTCTAAAAGACCTCAGAAAAGTCCCTGTCTGTTCTGCTCTGTGAGGTTGTCGTGAAAAGACAGCTGCCTCTGAACCATACAGCAAACCTCAGCAGACACTGAATCTGCCGGGACCTTGATGTTGACATCCGAGCCTTCAGAACCATGAGAAATAAATGTCACCCTAGTCCATGATATTTTTGTTATAACATTCCAAATGAACTAAAACACCATGGAAGGCAGTCTTAAACCAACCTTCTATTCTGAAAACTATTTTTCGGTAGTCTGTCTCCAAATGAATAATAAGCTTAAACACCCGAATATGTGTATCAACTAAAGCTGCCAAAACTCTCAGAATGGGGTACGATTCAAGGTTGAAGAACATAAAACTTACAATATGAAGAGAAATCTTTAAGAAAAAAAACACAAAATTATGACTAATTTCTTAGTATAATAAATCATAAAAATTACAAATTAAAAAAGCTAATATCTACCCCAAATACAGAAAATCCTCTGCCCTTCATAACACAGTGTGTTTTATTAACTTCCCAACTCATTTGTTTGATACTTTCTACGTATGTAATTTGACAGATACGCTTTCTGATTGCCTTTTCATGTGACAATGATCTTGCCATGTCATTTTCTATGGAGAGAATATAATGCCAATTTTGTTTATTTTAGCATGAATGATTTTTTTCTTAGAAGTAATTTAGAAAATGTTATTTAATTTTTTAATTTCTTATGGGTGACATTTAAATATTTTGTATTTTTCTCAAATTTATGAACAGTTCTATCAAATTTCCTTTGTATACGAGGTGTAAATTTCAGGTGATTTCAAAGATTCCTGCCATTGCCTATGTTTTGAGTTGATGATATACAAGAAATAGTTTATCGCCAATGTCTTTACTATAGTGACATATTAGAAGTTTTATGCTGACATGGACAATGTCAATATTTTATGTCAAATCAACAACTTCATTCAGTTGTTTATCAAATAATTCAAGAACCATTATTATTTCTGTTTAGAACTTTTCATTATTTTAATTACTTCTTTGATATGATATGAACATTTTTGCCCTGGGTATTTTTATATCAACGTAATTTATATTAAATCATTCTGATGCCTTCATTTCATACTTGATTCATGTGAAATAAATTTTTCCCAGTTCTTTAATAAATAAATTTTAAAAAGATGAAAGTACTTTTCATATGCATTCAAGCAAGGAACAGTAATTTCTCAGTTTTTAAGAATCTCATGCTTTACTGACTGAGCTAGCTAACCATCAGCTAATTTCTTATTTTTTAATTGAAATATTCCAATATAACTTTCCAAAAGCAAATATTGTATTTAGGCTTAATGACTTTTGAATACACTTTTGTATGTTGGTTTGTCCAAGCTTCTCTTTCAAGTCTTCAAAACATAGTTTGGGGTTCTTTAAATTTTACAACAGCCTTACGAAGGCTGATCATCTTATTACATTTAATTTGGACTCAAAACCAAATTAAAACAGAACAGAAGAAATTAACCAACCCGCCAAAAAATAAATAAATAAAAAACTCCTGGAAGCTGGCAAGGCTATGAAAGAAAACTTCTATAAAGGTCACAAAATATTAAAGTATCCCATATCTGTCAGGGCAGTCACTGTGGGGTAAGTTTTTCCTCAAAGATCTTTTTTTAAATCTCAAAAATCTTTTACATTTGATCTCACTCCTAATAAAGTCATAGATTTTGCATTTTTCCTTCAACTCCATACTCCACACATTCGCCATTGAGGAGTGAATATGTTTAAATCAAAATATGTATGACATATTACATGTTTATGTTAGTGAAATGGAATTCTCTTTTCAGGGTTCCATAATTTCTTAGTCTTCTTATAATTATTTTTATTTGTATAAATTCACGAGGTATAAATGTAATTTTGCTACATGAATATATTGCATAGTGGTGAAATCGGGGCTTTTAGAATATCCATCACCCAAACAAAATATATGGTACCTGTGAGTAATTTCTCATCATCCCCTCTCACCCACTCCTACCCATTCCAGCCATAATCCCTGTCATTCCAGGTTCTGTGTGCATGTTTACATATTATTTAGCTCCAGCTTGTAAGTGAAAACATATAGTAATTGTCTTTCTGTGTCTGAGTTCACTTAAGATAATGGCCTCCAGTTCCATTCACGTTGCTGCAAAAGACGTAATTTCATTCCTTTCTATGAATAAATAGTATTCCACTGTGTATATATACCATATCCAAAGGCTGGTATTAACTCTCTATGCCTAGTTTCATGATCTTAGGATAGTGAAAAAGGTAAAAATCACTTGTAGGGTTTTTTGCTATAATTGAAAACATCAATAATTATCAATACTCTGTGTTGATCTATGGTAGAATCTACAACAATCAAGTGATATTTGATGTCTATATTATTTTGTTTGCTACTTCATTTGATAAGGATTTACAATTATTTTGTTCAAATTCTTCTGGGAAAATCACTTAGTTCATTTTGACATTTTCCCAAGTGCTTATACAAACCAAATCAATTCAGCAATTTCTTTAATGTTAGCCATGAAGTTATCATTGTTCAAAGGTTGCAACTTTTTATAATAAAATTTATGGCAAAGACATTCGAAGGACAAATCACTTAAAATGTAGTAGCTGTAAATACTTTTTAGAGGAGTTAAAAGCAACACTATCATTTCTCGTGTATTGAAGACAGTGTCCTTGTGTGTTTTTATTTATTTACTTGAATTCCAAGTAATCAGGGTACTTAGCATAAGGAGTAGTCTCAAGGGTTTTTAGCATATTCAGACAAAATTTGAGTTTTTAAATAATATTGGTTTTGTTAAGAGTAGTTTAAAATAAAATCATATATATATATATTGAGACAGGGACTCACTATGTTGCCGTCGGTTTAAAATAAAATCATATATATATAGTTGTTGTTGTTGTTTTCTTTTTGAGACAGGGTCTCACTAAGTTGCCCTCGTTTTTGAGACTGGGTCTCACTAAGTTGCCCTCGGTAGAGTGCTGTGGTGGTATAGCTCACAGCAACCTCAAACTATTGGTCTCAAGCAATTCTCTTACCTCAGCCTCCCAAGCAGCTAGGACTACGGATGCCTGCCACAATGCCCAGCTATTTTTTGATTGTAGTTGTCATTGTTGCTTAGCTGGCCCCGTCTGGGTTCAAACCTGCCAGCCTTGGTGCACATGGCTGGTGCTGTAACCAATACACTACCAACACTGAACCAAAAATAAAATCACATTTGCAAGCTCCATTCTCAGATAAGGCTGTTGTATGTGAGTTTAATCGTTTTTAATTTCTTAACTCTTTGTATACTATCTCTTTTAACCATATAAATTCTGTTTGATTCAGTGAAAATATCACTGGGATCTAGATTTTGAAGAGCATCTAACATTCCTTAAAAGGTGTTGAATAAAATTATTGATTATAACAAGTCATAATAAAAGATCATTTTATTATTATTAATTAATTATTTATTTAATTAATAACTAATAGCTTAATTATTTAACCTAATGGATGCCCCAAATGAAGAAGTTTATTGACTTCATAAATGCTATGATGTCTGGTGTCCATACAAACTGATTTATTTTACAATTTCACATTCTGCAGGTTGTTCTCTATGGGGTCAGTCATTCCCTGATTGCCCTAACCTTCTTTATATCTTCTTGCCATTTTCATTACCTATCTTTTCTAGGCCACTGTAATTCTACTCCTTGTTATAACAATTTTGACAGAATATTTTACTTTCAATACTTATGAATTAAGGGTGCTTGATGTATAGAAATTTCTCTCAGTTTGCTTTTTTTGTGTGTTATGTTTATGGCTTTCATTAGGATATTTTCTTTTCCTGCCATATGTGAATTTTGATACAAAAATAACTCTGAAAAAAATAGAAAATTAATCTGATTAATAAAGCATACATAAGAGCTTTTAAATTGCCACTATTACATTGTATTGGAATACACAGTAATATACTCAGATCATTGTTATAAACTTACACTACCGTTTACATAGGTAAGAGTTCTTTTACTCTCACACTTGTTGCTTTAGCAAATTTTATTGTGTCAGTGACACATTTACATGCTATCTTATTAGGAGCCGCTGAGACACATCAGAGATTCTATAACACAATTCAAAACTCTCAGGATGCATGAAACATGCAATTTCATTTATGGATGGATTTGCTTTATTTAGTGTTACATATACTCGTAATTTACAAACATAGAGTGTCTGACAAATTTTAGGTTGCTCGCCTGCTAAAAACTTAAAAAAAGCAAAGTATGATGCATTTGTAATTGTCTGTGCTTCCATGTTTGTTGAGACTATTTCTGATAAGAAAGAACTTCTGACTAGATCCCAAAGAGAAACAATTCTACAGTTAATAATTGTACATGTCCGATGTGGAAGAATTGTTCATAGACTACCTTCTGGCTCTGCACATTTAAAAATATAATTTTTCCTCTACTATGCATATATTACTTCTTGTGTGTCACCCTCTACCTCTGTTGTTTATGAAGGGATGCAAGGAGAGTCTACCCAGTGCGTGGTAGGAATGTTCCTAGAAGCTGTTCTTTTTTGTGAATATTATCACTTACGTATACATATATATAATTGCTAATCACCAAAATATATCCCACGAAATTAAACTAAATGTATTTCTAAATTAATTTCCCTCTGTAGACTACTGTGAAAACATTGACTGCTATTCTATCACTGAACACAAGAGGCAGTATAATAGAACAGAACCGGAATGGAAAAGAAATGAACAGATTTCAGGGATTGCAGTTTCTATATCTTATATATACAAATTTTTTGTGACCACGGAGCATATTTCTTGAGCTTCTTGAAGGGCCTAGCTAAGGTTACTGTAAAGAAAGGGCCCCACAATGTAAGCTTTACTGGTTTCAAGGTGTATCCATCTGTGAAAATTCTTCCAACTTCCATCTGAGTAATAACATTTGATAACATCTCATGGATCAATATGGATGACTTCTAGTCAGACAAACCAGAGGACATTAGAATGAAAACAATTATAAGAAACACCCAACAAATTCTTGTCACATGGGTTTGCTTCCAAGGCTTAAACCAACCCAGCATTTCCTTCACGATATCATCCCAGCTACTCTTTCCCTTTCATCTAACTACAAATAAGAGTGTAGGTCCTGGTACCTTTTGCACTAAGAAAGAGTATGTTTAAAATGAATGGATTCTAGGCTGGATACAGTGGTTCACACCTGTAATCCTAGCACTCTGTAGGACCAAAGCAGGTGGATTTTTTGGGCTCAGGACTTTGAGACCAGCCTGAGCTAGAGTGAGATCCCAACTCTACTAAAACTAGAAAAACGGAAGTAGGAGGATCACATGAGTCCAGGGGTTTGAGGTTGCAGTGACCTATGACATCATGGCACTCTACCCAGGGTGACAGAGTGAGACTCTGTCTTAAAATAAAATCAATAAACAGAAAAATAAAATAAGAAATTAAAGAAAAGAATAAAATGAACAGATTCTATACTTCACATTCAGTGCAAGGATGTGAGGGGGGATTGCTGAAACAACAATAAAATATGCAGGATTCTAAGAAAAGAGTAAATGTTCCTAAAAAATGTAACCATTATGCTTGTTTACCAATTCTATTTATAGATGTTTTTCTTTGCCCATTTCCTTGGATGCCTGACCCATCTGACCCAGGCATGATTGTAAACACCCCCTCATGGAGGCAGAGTGAATATTGCATGGACCAGGAAGCGAATCAAAACTATTTGCTATAATTGTAGAGGGTGACATGACCTCGCAGACTCAGGTGGAGATTTTCTACCAGAAATGTCATTTCCTGGCATTAAGATTTAGTTCTTCTGAAATGTTCTAAAAGCACTTCCAGAAGCAGAGAATAGGGGCTGTGTAACAAGCTCTTCTACACAGACTCCACGTCTGCAGAAAGACATTCAAACAAGAGATTATAAATCTCAACACAATAATTAAGTGAGGCAAAAGCTATGTTAACCAGTTTGATGTAAGCATTCCAAATTGTATATAAAATTAGCACATTGCACCCCATAAATGCATTAAGGTACACATGATTTATGTATTTATGATTTAACAAAAATTAAAAAGGAGAAAAAAATGAAATAAATCTTGGCTTTATTTTCTTCCAAGCAAATTTTACATTCTACAATTTTTACATTAAAAATGTTTCCACACAGATCGATGTTTAGTGCTTACTCTCTCCTCCCCATCCCCAAAACTGCAGAAAGGGGCAAAGATGAACGTTCACTGGTGCTTTAATGATGCCCTGGGCCAAGCAGGCATTTTTGCAGGAGTACAACATTCCAACACAGCTGATGCTTCAAGAGCGATGTGTTATGTTTACTCTGTTGGCTATTAGACTTACAGTTCCTAACCTTCTGTACCTGTGCAGCTAAGTCCTGTCTCTATAAGACATCAATTAAAAAATTTTTTTGGTTGCTTTTGAGATAAGATTTTTAATACAGATTCATCTAAACTAGCTGTCAACTAACAGAGAACTGGACCTTGAAGAGACAGGACACAGAGAAGCTATTATATATTAGCTGGATGGCAGGAAGAGGAGCAGGAAGTGCTTCTACTCCAGGGCCCAAAGGAAGGAACTGAGGTGCTGAAATCATTTACAGTATCTTCCCAATTGATTGTTTGTTCACACATTTCAGGCAATTGCTCTGCGTTGGTATGTCAGCCCTTTCTTCAATTCATAATTTTATATTTGAATCTTGGAAGCTTATCTCCTGGAGTCCATCCATATCTTTTAAACTGAAATTGGAAATTGTAACTGTGATCTGAGCAAAGTTCCACACTTGATTTGCCTTTTTTTTTTTCTGATGCAAAGGCAGATGAGAAATCCCACATTTGTGAACATCGTTTTTCCTCAGTGATTTATTAACTGTTTTGACTCCATCTGCAAAGCTTTCCTCTGTGGTGTTTCTAACATTTTTCAGCGCTCAAAGAGTGACCAAAACTTTCCTCAATGGAAAGCCAAGTCACTCAATTTGGAAAATTTTAAACTTTGGTTATAAATAAAGCTCTGATTCTGAATATAGACCATCTCTCACTTCTGCTATGTAAGACATGAATGAACCGAAGACCGAATATCATTTTGCTCTGACCTCAATATTTCCACTATTTGTCAAAAGGGTAAGCAGGGTGGCACCTGGAATATTCCACACTGGGTAGTTTAATTTTATTCACATATAAACATTCTATTTCAAGTCTCCTGTGTTTCTGATACATGCCGATTATTTTTCTTTATGTCCCATTGTCATTATCACTGTGCCAATTTTAAGGTTAAAAATGCCATTAATAATAGAAAGGAATAATTATTCCAATCGGAAGAAATGCTGATAATCAAATTATCACTGTGCCAATTTTAAGGTTAAAAATGCCATTAATAATAGAAAGGAATAATTATTCCAATTGGAAGAAATGCTGATAATCAAATTGCTGTACCTTCTTGTTTTACAAATGACATTTTGAAACAGTTTCCAGGTTTTAATTATAGTGAGCTTGCATTTCAAAAAACTAATTAAGGTTTGTTACTATTTCTTTTGTAACCACAAATTTTACCCCAAAGCTATGAAGGAAACAAAAGATAAAGGCAAGAGATCAGCAAAAAATTTTAAAGAGTTTTTAAAATGTATCTTTCTTCTTTTATTCACTAAGAAGGATGTGTGTTTGGAGCTGAGGGAGACTTGGGGCTGAGGATAAGAGGAAGAGTTGAGGGCCACGGAGGGGTGTCGAGGGGGTTGGCACTCTAAGAATGATTTGGTTATGTTTTAACAAGTTATAGTAGATTGTATTGGTAAATGAATGAGCAGTTGGAGGAAATATTGATTCGTTTACTCACTCAACTTACCAGAGGCTATGGCAGTGTTGTAGTTACTAGGGTGGTAATAATGATTGAGTAAAGCTTTTACTCCTCTGGGACTCGAAAAATAGTGGAGAAGATAAAAAAGACATATATGTAGATAAACGCCTAGAAAACATATGCGTGTAGAAAGTATGCATGTGGAAAATGCTTATGTAGTAAATGTGTAGAGAAATACACATATTGCTTATTTATTATTTCCCGATTCCAAAATTATGAGCTGAAAGTAAAGTGTGACTTGCTTTCAGATTTATGCCCTCTACTATTAATAGAAGAGGCCTGAAGTAAGGAGCAAGAGAAGTCTGGATTAGTACTATAGGAAATGGAATGTGAGTCCTGAATGTGAGATAATATACGATATTGAAGTTTTCAGTAGCCGTATTAAAAAAATAAGAGGAAGGAGGTGGAATTAACTTTAATATTACATTTTATTTAATCTACCAAGCACAATATATCATTCCAACATGTTGATATAATAAAACATTTATGAGATATTTCTCATTCTGTCTTTGTACGAAGTCTTCAAAATCCAGAATATATTAATATTTATGTTTACAGCATATCTTAATTCAGATCAGCCATAGTGAAATAGTCAAATAGCCACTTGTGGTTATAACCCACACAGGGCACAGCTTGAGGTTATCAGTTCTGGATGTTAGCACCTGTTTCTTATCTGTCCATACATTCTCTCTGTAGTATGAAGTATTGCTTTGACAGATGTTTCTTACTTATTATTAATTTATTGTGCATTTAACAAATATATGTAAGTTGCTAGGAATGATTCTAAGTGCTAGAGATGTTTCCCTGAATAAAAAAAAAAACTCCTGCCCTTATGGAGTTTATATTCTAGTGGATATTATCATCTGGGACAATTTCAGATCTGAAGTTACAATTAAGAGTTATATTTCTGCTATTTTATTAGACAGTATTCACAGATGAATAAAGGCTACATATTTTTTTTGTCCTCTGTTTGATAGCATTTATTGATTTATTTTTATTATTTTTAAAATTTCAGACTAAAATGAGGGTACAAATGTTTAGGATACATTGTTTTCACTTCTAAGGTAAAGTTCAAGTTGTAGTTGAGCCTTCCCCCAGGGGGTGTGCTGAACACCCTCACACTGTGCACATTAGGTGAGATCCCACCAATCATCACCTTTCTCCACCCACCACTAGATAGATTATACTTGTGTTTTTCTTTTGTGTGCATGTGCAGCTGTTTATATATTGGTTTCATATTGGTGTTGACTACCTTTGGGTACATTGGGTACTTTTCTCCATTCTTGTGATATTTTACTAAGAAGAATGTGTTTCAAATCCATCTCAGTAAACACAATAGATATAAAGTCTTCATCTTGTCTTATGACTGAAAAGTACTCACTGATAGACTTATACCACAGTTAATTCATTCATGTCTTAATGGGCACTTGGGTTGATTCCACATCTTGGCAATTGTAAATTGAGCTACAATAAACCTTTTAGTGCAAATGTCCTAGTGGTAAACTGATTTTTTCTATCTTCTGGATAGATAACTAGTAATGGGATTGTGGGATCAAATGGAAGATCCTCTTTTAGTTCTTTGAGAATTCTCCGTACTATAGGGTTTGCAATTTCATCAGCAGTGGAGAAGTGCTCCCTTCTCACAATATCCATGCCAGCATCTGCAGATCTGGGATTTCGTGATGTGGGTTGATCTCACTGGAGTTAGGTGATATCTCAGAGTTGTTTTGACTTGCATTTATTTCTTTGATGATTAGGCTTAATGAGCATTTTTTCAGGTGTTTGTGAAGAACCAACATTGTTTAAATGTCCACACTACCTAAAACGATCTACACATTTAACACAATCCCCATGAAAACACAATTGCCATACTTTGAAGAACTTGACAAAACAGTATGGCGTTTCATGTGGAACCAGAAAAAAACCTGAATAGACATATTCTTATTAAAACCCAAACCTCTCTTTACTTAGAATAATTTCCACACACAAACTCCCCAAATATACTTTCCATTCCATATCAATAAGAATCAGAATGGAATTGTTACAAATGACAATGAGGAAGAGTAGAAGGGAGGTTGAAAAACCTTCTCTACCATTCCTGTAGTGATTGGTTTTCCGGTGCATTGTAATCTGTCCTCATTTCTTCAGACATTTGAGGAAACTGCAGACAGAGATTTTGCTCTGGGAAACTGACTCTCATCAACTGAACAGGAACAAAAGTAGAAAATAAAATAAAATAAGTCCTTTGGAACCACTAACTCAGCAACCCTAATGGAGGGAATAAACAGATATTTGATCATGATTATTCTTTGGTTTTGTTTATTTGAAAGAAGTCTGTCTTAGTCTATTTTCTGTTGATCTAACAGAATACTATAGACTTGGCAACTTCTAAAGAAAAGAAATATATTTCTTTTAGTACCGGAGGCTGAGAAGTCCAAGGGCATGGTGTCAGCCTCTGCAGAGGGCCTCCTCACTGCCTCACAACAAGGCAGAGGGCGTGACATTGAGAGAGTGCAGGAGGGTCTGTGTCACCTCAGTTCTTTTTCTTCTCATAAAACCACAAGTCCCATCATGAGGGCCACATCCTGATGACTTTATCTTACCTTGATTACCTCCCTCAAACCCCACCTGCAATTAACATATGAAATTGGGAATTAAGTTTACAACATATGAAATTTTGGGGACATGGTCAAAGCTTAGTGTAGTCCATGAGAAAATTTTCCCTAAAGACAAATTTGTTAATACAACATGAAGTTAATGTATTAGTCTGGGCTTCTGTTCTCCAGCAGTCGTTATCCTTGGTTGAACAAGGGAATGGACTACTTGTGTTTTAAATATCCTGAAACCCAAGCTGAACTCTAGACCAATTAAATCCATATGACTGAATATTAGTACTTTAAAGCTACCCAGGTGATACTAAGTTCCAGAAAGGCTGAGCACCCCCAACAACCCAGCCCTATGTTTTGAGTATTGGCCACTCCAGACGTTTGAGATTTCTTCCCCAGGAAGCGAATCTAAGAACTTTCTTCTGTTGATGTGAATGTCAGAGTGAGTTAACATTCTTAACTCATTTGAGGACCATCTTCCCAATTCCTGAAAACCTCCTCTTTTATAATCGGATGTCACTTCAAAATAAATTTGAGTGTCATTCACATGACATTGGTTGGTAGTGATACGTTCATTTTGATGTGACATTTAATTATGATGCAAACCTCTCTGGGAAATTCAGGAGATGGTCCCCAAATTAGTTACAAAACCCACTGACCTTCTGGAGCCATTAGAGTATCACAACTGTTGCCAGGGGAGCACCAGCAAGGGCATCCCCTGGGAGCTCATTATAAATGCAGATTCTGGGACCCAGCCTAGACCCATTGAATCAGATTCTACATTTCAAGAAGATCTCCAGGTGATTGGCATACACATTAAAGTCTGAGAAGCCCCAATTTAATGTCAATTGGAGAAAGTGTGTCACAAGCTTAATTGTGACATAGTCAGCGTCCATACTAATTACAAGGGCTCCTGGATGTTCACAGATTTCTGATTGTGTGCTAAAGCCCATGACAGACACCTTGCAGACCTCCAACTGTCTTCTGCTGAGGAAATCTTTGCTGTGAAGCAACCAATAAAAGGAATCTTTTTTTCCTTTAAGAGCAACTGAGGTGAAAACATCCCAGCATGAGCTTGCCAGTGAGGAATAGTTCTTTTTATTGGTCTCTTGGTCTGTTCTAATTCATTTCTGCAGTCTCGTTTGATGAGAAGTTTTTTACACTTTCTTTCTTTCATCCAGATTTCTCAGCCAAATATGCTTCTTACTGAAGGTTTAGCAATTATGTTTTGCTTTTCTTCAAAATGGGCCTGAACTTAGTCTGGCTTACCTTGACCCTGCTTCCAGGCAGAGCTTCTCCCGTTTCTTGGCCCTTCCGTTTGACAGCCAGTCACTCCCTTCTATTTTCCTTACTCTTATTTACCAGATTTGTGAAATACAGAAAAACATTAGAAATAGAATTGCAATGAAATGTCCCAAATAATGAAACATAAGGTCATTTCTAAGAGCATTTTCCTCTTCCTTATTTACTCCACTTCCTGGAAATATATTTCGCTTGTTTTCATCTTAGCATTTCTGTTCTGCCTCTAAAACTACCCAGTGAAGTATGATCAATCAACCTTAAAATAATATCTTAGTCTCCAAGATTGAGAGAAAAATAAAACTGCACAATATTTTTTTGCTAGATGGATGGTAATCTCTCTCTTTCTCACTCCCTTCTCTTCCCCATATACAGAGGATGCCAAATTTAAGACAGGAAAAACTCTATTAAAATTGTAATAATATATACCGATGATGTTTGTTATCCTATATATTGTGTCTTGTATCTCTTATAATTGCAGAAGTCAAACGTGACTTGAGTATTGTAATTTTAATACAGTTTTTCCTTTCTTAAAGTGTAAATATATTTTTGGCACTCTGTGTATATCTTAGCATATATATATATTCATTGATTATTAATTGTCATGGATATATGTATGCATATTTAGATAACTATAGAGACAGGTGTAGACATAGAAAAAAAGACCCATACATGTACATATGCATGTAACAACCTCTCCCCGTTCCTCCAAAACACAGGGTAACAGAGTGTTGTTTTGTGGCAGTAATTGATGATTATTTTTTTCTCTGACAAGCATGCTAAACAATTCCAAGTTCTCTGGTTCTAGACCCCAATCACTCATTGCAGGTTGGGAAAGAAGGTGACTCAGGCCTCACCACGCTTCACACTACATGCCATTCTAGCAACAGCTTTTGGGTCAAAAATGGTCATGTGACTTGACCAGAGCCAACCAGAGGTCTTCCCTGGCACTGATATTTCTCTCTATGTTGGGGATTATAAAATGGGGCTGTTAACAGTGATGTCACTTGCCTTGTGGAGAGACTCTATCATAAGAGAAGAAACAAATAATTAGGAGCAAACAGAAGCAGAGCTATAAAAGAATCATGTAGAATCCTGAGACATTTATTCCTATAGCTTCCTTTGTCTCTATCATTCTTTCCTAAATTATTGAAGTGGGCCAATAATTTAGCCTTTTTCTTAGGCAAAAGACTAGAGTGGGATTTTATTACCTGTACTTAAGTGAATCCCAACTGTGCCAATGTATTTCCACATTGCCTTTCTGTGGATGTCCACCTTGCCAAAATCCCAACATTTGCAGAGCAGGCTAAACTTAAATTCTTAGGCAAATAATCAAGACATTCTTACTGCAGGCTAAAAAGGAAAACTGTTATTGGGCCAGGTTACAAAGTGAGCTGTTTTGGTGCTAGACATAGTAATTTAAGTCTAGACTCCTAACAAGCTGCCAGAAATACAACTGAGGAGTGAAATTGGCATGATAAAATTTAGCAGCAGGTCCAATGATCCTATTCAGACAAAGCTAACTTTGACGTTACACTGCCTGGGTTTAAATCCTGACCCCACTGTAACAAGCTTCACAACTTTTACCTTACTCTTCACATCTTTGTCTATTTGTAAAATGGAATGATGAGAATTAAATGGATTAACACTCCTATTTTTGTAAGCCACTGAGGACAATATCTAGCATAATGTAAGTATAATACATTATTTGCCATTATTGTATGGCAAAAAAAAGGATCACCAATTGTTTCTCAGCACACATGTCATAGTCCTCCAAGGAAGATATAAATAGCCAGTCTTGAACACTTGATTATCATAACTTCCGTGTTTCTTAAGAAAACATCTGGTGAAAACAAACTTGAAAAAGCAAACCAAAAGAAATGGTAGTTTCCCCAGGGAGCTTCTAATCAGAGGGAATGTCATATACATTTCCAGTTTTCCCTTGAATATGACAACACTTCAGAATTCCTTTGGGGAGGAAATTGAAGGTAATATGAACATAAAGGGTGAAATGCAATCTATGAAATAAAAGTGATTTATATTCTTTTGTAAAACAAAACAAAAAGACCCTGCACCCAGTTTTGTTCTGCATTCACTTCTATACCCCATCTAGAACATGTTAGCAACCCTTAAGCATATATCCCAGGGACATACTGAGAACATGAGCAATAAAGGTTCCTAACATTAATTTGTCTGTTCTTCTTAAATGATTGGACTTCACCAGAGTTCATTCTCTCTGTAAGATAAAAACGTTTTGCCTTTACACAATAGTCACTTCAAATTCTAATTTTGATGACTGGAAGAGAGGAAATCGCCTATTAAATTAAAATAAATAAAGTTCTATTTTGTTATTAGATTGTTACTTGGATTGGACCATGGCTATTTGAAAAGTGTGCCAACTGGGAGTGTCATTACATATTAACAATGCAAATTACAGTCCCCAGCCCAGGGTAACAGCTTATTCTAATTTGCCCAGAACTATCTTAGTATTAAAATCACAAGGCCTGCATTCCAGGAATACCTGTTTTCCTGACCAAACTGGAAACCTGTCATTTTATCATAGATCTAATGAATCTGAGCATCTAGGTGTGGACCAGGAATGTAGGTTTTAACAAGCTAATTTGAAGAGCATTACTTTAAATTATTTACTCAATCCATGGAATGCTGAGACTTCATGAACATGGCAGTCACATAATTTCATCCAGTGGCTTGTTCACTTTCTTGTTTTAGATATCATCTCTATCTGATAAGAGTGACAGAATTCACTCACCAGCACCACTCTCAAAATACTTTCCTCTGTCAAACCCCAGCACTGTGTTTTAGATTGGTTGTCTACGTTGTTAAAGAGAGTGAGTCCAGTCGACCCTTAACAACATGGATTTGAAGTGTGTGGATTCACTTATACATGGATTTCGTTTGGCCTTTGCCATCCAGGAGACAGGAGACTAACCCTTCCTCACCCTTCTCCTCCCCAACCTATTTTATGCAAAGATGACAAAATTTGAAGACCTTTATGACTATCCACTTCCCTTAAATGACCAGTAAATATATTTTCTCTCCATGATGATTCTCCTAGTAAAGTTTTATTTTTCCTCTAGCTCACTTTGCAGTAAAAATGTAGTATATAATACATATCACAAAAAAAATATGTATTCCTCAATTATTTATGTTATCAGTAAGGCTCTCAGTCAATAGTAGGCTATTAGTGGGTAAGTCTGGGTAAATCAAAAATTGCACACAAGTTTTTGACTGTGTGGGTGACCATCACTTCTAACCCCTGAGTTGTTCAAGGGACAAGTGTACTGCATGCGGGCAGGGCTGGGCGCCAGGACACCACTCCATTCCCTGTTCCTGTCCCTGGGAGTACTCCCAGACTCTCTTAAAGGAACAGACATGATGTCTGGCCTCTGACTTTTTCTCTCTCTCTTTCTATTTTTGTACGTGAGCATTGCATGTACCCCTGCTGCATACCTTCTCCTGTGGCTTCTCAATCATCCTCTTTGGCTTGACCACGTGGCTCCTGCCTCATTGCTCAGCCCTTGTGGCTGGCCGTACCCATCTCGGGGTCACATCTAGCCCTGGTAGCTTCAGCGGGTGTGATTTTTAGTCATATCAACAGTGGTAAATATTTGCAAGTTATGCCTCCAACAAAGGCTGAATAACCAGAATACACAGAGAACTCCAACGTATTAGCAAGAAAAGAACAAGCAATCCCATCTCAGGATGGGCAAAAGATCTGAAAAGAAACTTCTCTAAAGAAGACAGGCGCATGAAAAAATGCTCAATATCCTTAATCATCAGAGAAATGCAAATCAAAACTACCTTGACATATCATCTAACTCCAGTAAGATTAGCCCACATGACGAAATCCCAAAACCAGAGATGTTGGCATGGATGTGGAGAAAAGGGAACACGTCTACATTGCTGGTGGGAAGGCAAACTAATACATCCCTTTTGGAAAGACGTATGGAGAACTCAGAGATCTAAACATAGACTTGCCATTTGACCCTATAATTCCTTTACTTGGTACATACCCAGAAAACCAAAAATCACATTACAACAAAGATATCTGTACCAGATTGTTTATTGCTGCCCAATTCATAATTGCTAAGTCATGGAAGAAGCCCAAATGTCCATCGATACACGAATGGATTAATAAACTGTGGTACTTGTATACCATGGAATATTATGCAGCCTTAAAGAAAGATGGTGACTTTTCCTCCTTCATATTTACATGGATGGAGCTAGAACACATTCTCCTTAGCAAAGTATCTCAAAAATGGAAGAAAAAGTATCCAATGTATACAGCCCTAATATGAAGCAAATTTATATATTTCATGTGAAGACTACAACCCAACTATTGCACAAGAAGACGGGGAACGGGGACAGGGAGGGAAGGGGGGAGAGAGGGTGGGGGGAGAAAGGATAAAGGGTGGGATCACACTTGAGGTGCATCTTTGAAGGGTCAGGAGAAACCTACTAAATGCAGAACACAAATGTTTTCACATAGTAAACTAGAAAATCTCATGAACGTTATGTCGAACAGGCAGATGAAAATATTTCAGATTGTACATGAGGCCCGCACACTGTACCCCATGATTGAACTGATGTACACAGCTATGATTCAATTTAAAAAAAAAAACTTCCTAGTTTTAGTTGAATTGTGTATCTGCCTCAGTCCTGTTTTTCTCATACCCCATAATATCTAGTATTAAATATGCAACTTCACAAAACAGGAGGATTTTCAGAAACACGTTTGCTGCATTCTATCAGAAATGCCCTATAATTATCCTTCAACTGACTCCAAAGTTAACATTTGGGGCCATAATTTTTTTTTCAGATTAGCCTTGTGGATTTAGTGGGTAGAAATCATATCTTCTACAAACAACTATAAATTTCTCTTCATTTCTAATTCCCTTGGGAATCAAATTTTTCTACTTATTTCCATTATAATTTCAGAGTTACATCTGCATGAAAAAAATAACTGATGCAGAATAGCAAATGCAATTATCTGAAATAATTGAGCATTACCAATAGCATTCTAAAGAGTCTGATTATTTTAAGCAAATTGCACCAACCTGCACCAAATTTATAAGTAGTTCCACTCCAATTCCCACAGACAGTTCATCCATCCCTCACCTCAGAGCCTTGGGTTTAATGGGTGTTGAGACTTCCGATCTATTAAATGCAGAAAGCTAAGCCTGCCATTGTCCATCCCAACCATTACTGATCCCCTCACCTGGGCTGAGCTGTCAATGTGCCCCAATAACGCATCGCAAAGATGTGCCCATTTTCACAAATGTATGACGGTCTAGAGCAGTGATTTTTGACCAGTGTGCTGTGACATCTTTCAAAGATCACTAATTAAATTATTTTCAAAAGAAGTTCGAAGCACAGTAAGTATATTCTTATATTCTTTTTTTACACTTTTTCTGTGGTCAACACAAGTGTGCCACATTAGTTTAACTATAGGTTCAAGTGTAAGGTGAGATTAAAAAAAAAGGTTAAAAAACACTGGTCTAGAGAAGGAATTACGAATTATTAAAGAATCCTAGATATGGAAATCCCAAAATATCCAGAAATCCCCAAATCCTGAACACTTTTAATATCTAAGAGCTTACAGTATTAATAAACCCTAACTAAATAAGTTTTAAATAAATGGATGGAGCTGTAAAATATTCTTCTTAGCAAGGTATCCCAAGGATGGAAGAAAAAGTACCCAATGTACTCAGCCCTAATGTGAAACTAAGTTATAGCTTTCATGTGAAGGCTATAACCCAATTTCAGTACAAGAATATGGGGAAAGGGATAAGGAAGGGGAAGGGAGGGAAAGGGAAGGGGAGGAAACATGGAGGGAAGGTGATGGGTGGGTCCACATCTAGAGTGCATCTTAGAAGGGTGCAGGTGAAGTTTACTAAATGTAGAGTATAAGGGTTTGAAAACAATAACTAAGAAAATGCCATGAAGGCTAAGTTAACCAGTTCAGTGAAAATATTTCAGACTGTATATGGAACCAGCACATT
>CAUYON010085621.1:0-10809 GCA_963573935.1 Arctocebus calabarensis | reverse complement strand
ATAGGGCACGATTCATATACATTCAGAAATGTTTTGATCGTACTGTTACAGATAGCCTCCATGGCATTTTCTTGATCACTATATAAAGACATTGATACTCTACATTTAATAAGTTTCCCCAGTACCCTGCTAAGATGCACCGTAGGTGTGATCCCACCACTTGCCCTCCCCATACATTTTCTTATTTATTTATTTATTTATTTATTTATTTATTTAAGACAGAGCCTCAAGCTGTCACCCTGGAGAGAGTGCCATGGCATCACAGCTCACAGCAACCTCCAATTCCTGGGCTCGAGCGAGTCTCCTGCCTCCGCCTCCCAAGTAGCTGGGACTACAGGCGCCCGCCACAACGCCCCGCCATTTTTTTGGTTGCAGCCATCATTGTTGTTTGGCGAGTCCGGGCTGGATTTGAGCCCGTCAGCTTAGGTATACGTGGCTGGCGCCTTAGCCCGCTGAGCCACAGACGCCGAGCCTTCTTATTTAATTTTTAATTTTAATGAACAACAGGGAGTCCAGGACATGCTCAAGGTTATGCAGATTCTTCTCGTCACCCTCCCTTGCCCCTTCTGCCATGTGATGCTGCACCTCTAGCTTGTGGTCTGGCATTGGTTTTTACCAGGGATAAAAATTGATTATAGGCTTGGCGCCTGTGGCTCAACGGGCTACAGCGCCAGCCACGTACACCTGAGCTGGCGGGTTCGAATCCAGCCTGGGCCCGCCAAACAACAATGACGGCTGCCCCCAAAATTGGCCAGGCATTGTGGCGGACGTCTGTAGTCCCAGCTACTTGGGAGGCGGAGGCAAGAGACTTGCTTGAGCCGAGGAATTGGAGGTTGCTGTGAGCTGTAATGCCACGGCACTCTATCCAGGTTGACAGCTTGAGGCTCTATCTCAAGGATAAAAAAATTGATTATAACGGCTCGGCGCCTGTGGCTCAAGCGGCTAAGCACCAGCCACATACACCTGAGCTGGCGGGTTCAAATCCAGCCTGGGCCCGCCAACCAACATTGATAGCTGCCACCGAAAAATACCCAGGCATTGTGTCGGGCGCCTGTAGTCCCAGCTACTTGGGAGGTGGAGGCAGGAGAATCGCTTGAGCCCAGGAGTTGGAAGTTGCTGTAAGTTGTGATGCCACGACACTCTACCCAGGGTGACAGCTTGAGGCTCTGTCTCAAAAAAAAAAAAAAAAAAAAAATCGATTATAACCATATGGTTTATAGTCATTCCGTATATAAAATGTTGTGTCCTGGGTTTTTTTTTATAAAACTTAACATGATATAAGTACATTCTACCTTCTTAAAGAGTTTGTGGGCTCGGTGCCTGTGGCTCAACGGGCTAAGGCGCCAGCCATGTACACCTGGGTTGGCGGGTTCGAATCCAGCCCGGGCCTGCCAAACAACAATGACGGCTGCAACCAAAAAATGGCCAGGCGTTGTGGCGGGTGCCTGTAGTCCCAGCTACTTGGGAGGCGGAGGCAGGAGACTCGCTTGAGCCCAGGAATTGGAGGTTGCTGTGAGATGTGATGCCACAGCACACTATCAAGGGTGACAGATTGAGGCTCTGTCTCAAAACAAAACAAAAAAGTTTCAGTTTGTCACCCTGGATAGAGTGCTGTGGCATCACAGCTCACAGCAACCTCCAACTCCTGGGCTTAAGTGATTCTCTTGCCTCAGCCTCCCAAGTATCTGGGACTACAGGTGCCTGCTGTAAGGCCTGGCTATTTTTTGTTGCAGTTTGGCCAGGGTTGGGTTTGAACCCGCCACCCTCGGTATATGGGGCCGGCGCCCTACCCACTGAGCCACAGGCACTGCCCCCAAATTTTTATTTTTGAAATAGAGTCTCAGGCTGTCACCCTGTGGCTGTGCTGTGGTATCACAACTCACAGCAACCTCAGACTCTTGGGCTTAAGTGATTCTCTTGCCTCAGCCTCCCAAGCAGCTGGAACTACAGGCACCCGCCACAACGCCCAGCTATTTTTGTTGTTGTTACAGTTGTCATTGTTGTTTTAGCAGGCCGGGCTGGGTTTGAACCTGCCAACCCCGGTGCATGTCGCCAGCACTCTACCCATTGAGCTATGGGCACCGCCCTAAACAAAATTTTTTTTTGTAGATATGGGGGGTATCACTATATTGCTCAGGCTGGTCCTGAACTTCTGGCCTTAAGTGATCCTCCACTTTATCCTCCCAAAGTGCTGGGATTACAGGAATGAGCCACCATACCCAGCAAATAGACTTCATTTAAAAAAGAACAGTTTCACAGGGCGGCACCTATGGCTCAACGAGTAGGGCGCCGGCCCTGTATACCGAAAGTGGCGGGTTCAAACCCTGCCTCAGCCGAACTGCAAAAACAGAAAAATAGCCGGGCGTTGTGGCGGCGCCTGTAGTCCCAGCTACTCGGGAGGCTGAGGCAAGAGAATCGCCTAAGCCCAGGACTTGGAGGTTGCTGTGAGCTGAGTGACACCATGGCACTCTACCTGAGGGCGATAAAGGGAGACTCTATCTCTACAAAAAAAAAAAAAAGAACAGGGGGCGCCTATGGCTCAAAGGAGTAGGGTGCCGGCCCCATATGCCAGAGGTGGCAGGTTCAAACCCAGCCCCGGTCAAAAAAACCCCCAAAAAACAGTTTTACAGGGGCTAGGTGCACTGGCTCACACCTGTAATCCCAGTATTCTGAGAGGCCAAGGTGGGTGGATTACTTAAGCTCAGGAGTTCAAGACCAGACTGAGCAAGAGTGAGACTCCATCTCTAAAAATAGCTAGGCGTTGTGGCAGGTGCCTGTAGTCCCAGCTACTTGGGAGGCTGAGGCAAGAGAATTGCTGGAGCCCAAGAGTTTGAAGATATGTCAGAGTCCTATATAGTCAGCATCTACTTTCACCTATTAACATATTACCTTGGTGTGGCATATTTGATAAACAAATATTGATATCTCTTTTTTTATTTTGAGACAGAGTCTCACTATGTCACCCTTGGTAGAGTGCCGTGGCATCAGCTCACAGCAACTTCAAACTCTTGGGCTTAAGCGATTCTGTTGCCTCAGCCTCCCAAGTAGTTAGGACTACAGCCACAACGCCTGGCTAGATATATCATTATTAACTAAAGTCCATACTTTATTTAGATTTCCTTAGTTTTTCCCTAATGTCCTCATTCTGTTCCAGGATCCCATCCAGGAAACAGTGTAGCATTCAGTTGTTCTGTCTCCTCTAGGCTGTAACAGTTTTATAGACCTGTCTGGTTTTGATGACCTTGAGAGTGTTGAGGACTGGTTGAGCATTTTGTAGGGTGCTTGACGTTTTCTCCTGATTGGGCTGGAGCTAAGAGTTTTGAGGAGGAAGACCACAGATTGAAAGTACTTCATCATGTCCTGCCTCAGGTGCAGCCCCCAGCGTGAAGTTTCACTGCTGCCGTTGCCCTGGGTCACCTGGCTGAGGTAGTGTTTGTCAGGCTTCTCCATTGCAAAGCCACTCGTTTTTCCATACTGTAATTTCTAGAAGGAAGACATTACATGCAGCCCACATTTATGGAGTAAGGGATTATGCACTACCTTGATTTGAGAGCAGAACTTATTCTAGAGATGTGTCTCCTCACCAAATTATTAACAAATGTATTCAGTTATTTATTTATATCAATATGAAACCATGGGTGTCGGCTCGGCACCTGTGGCTCAGCGGGCTAAGGCGCCAGCCACTACACCTGAGCTGGCGGGTTCGAATCCAGCCCGGGCCCGCCAAACAACAATGACAGCTGCAACCAAAAAATGGCCGGGCGTTGTGGTGAGCGCCTGTAGTCCCAGCTACTTGGGAGGCGGAGGCAGGAGACTCGCTTGAGCCCAGGAATTGGAGGTTGCTGTGAGCTGTGATACCACAGCACTCTATCCAGGGTGACAGCTTGAGGCTCTGTCTCAAAAAAAAAAAAAGAAAAAGAGGGCAGTGCCTGTGGCTCAAAGGAGTAGGGCGCCAGCCCCATATACTGGAGGTGGTAGGTTCAAACCCAGCCCCAGCCAAAAACTGCAAAAAAAAAAAAAGAAAGAAAGAAATCATGGGTGTTTGCTTTATACTATTGGTTCTAATCCAGTCCTGTATCACTTATGTTACTGCTCATATTGTCCTTGCTTGGCCGCTGGGAACCTCTCAATTATCTCCCATGCCCCTTTATTACCTCTGCCAACATGAGGAAGTTTGTTTTGTTGGGTTTTTTGTTGTTTTTGAGACAGAGTCTCAAGCTGTTGCCTGGGTAGGTAGAGTACTATGACATCACAGCTCACAGCAATGTCCAACTCTTGGGTTTAAGCCATTCTCTGCCTCAGCCTCCCAAGTAGCTGGGACGACAGGCGCCCGCCACAACGCCCGGCTATGTTTTGGCTGTGGTTGTCATTGTTGTTTGGCAGGCCCGGCTGGACTTGAACCTGCCAGCTCCGGCATACGTGGCTGGTGCCCTAGCCACTTGAGCCACAGGCACTGAGCCTTGTTGTTCTTGTTTGTTTTGTTTGTTTGTTTGTTTGTTTTTTAGCTCTCTTTTGCATGTGACATTATAAGATGCTCCAAACTCACTTTGTTTATTTACTGCCCCAATCTTAGAATCACCCATTTCTCCAAGGAATTTTGGTTCCTTATAAAGGAAAATGCCCATCGCTAATATGATATCATTTCTTTTGAGCCATCTCAGTTGACTGAGAAAGAAGTACACGTGAGTATACTTACTTATATATATACACACAGAGATTGGTATCTGTAAGCATTTACATGTATTACCATCTCTATCTATATTAAGCTAAACGTGAGTTCTTACTAACCCATCCCGCTCTGATCCATTACCATATTGATCATTCTAGTTCCTCCCCTTGCTTATGTATAAATTTCCACCCTAACGGTGAGAAAACCCAGCTCCTGCCATCCGTCATCCATTTACTTTATTGTCCCATTGCAGTTCACACACACAGTAGTGCCAGGAAACAACTGTATTAACTATGGTAGTAGACTATGGTACTTAAGTGCTAAGCACTATTTGCCTTTAGTAAACGTCACTCATTTCCAGAGTTACTGGGGCAATGCCTTGTCCTCCACACCAAGCACAAGGTTGTTTCATACATCATAATTTCGTTGGATTCTCTCCTCGTCGTGTTCATTTGTAGGATCTTCTAACCTCATTGCCTTTTTTTTTTTTTTTGAGACAGAGCCTCAAGCTGTCACCCTGGATAGAGTGCTGTGGCATCACTGCTCACAGCAACCTCCAATTCCTGGGCCCAAGCGAGTCTCCTGCCTTCGCCTCCCAAGGAGCTGGGACTACAGGCGCCTGCCACAACGCCCGGCCATTTTTTGGTTGCAGCTGTCATTGTTTGGCAGGCCCTGGCTGGATTCAAACCCGCCAGCTCAGGTGAACATGGCTGGCGCCTTAGCCTGTTGAGCCACAGGTGCCGAGCCTAGAGACTCCCCCTTAAGGTTCATTTCTTAACAGCTTTCCATCTGTATCCGCTGTTGTTATCCTAGAGCTTACAGATGCAGAGATAAATTATGTCTTTCTAAAATCTTATGATTAAACCTTGGTCTTTCATTGGGACTGTGTCTCTAGGCTGTGACATTCCCAGCGTTTGTCTGCTTCTACCCTCACTTAGTGAGCTGGGAAAGCCCGGGGGGGCTGGAGTGTAGCCGTCTGGCATGGAGCCGCTCTGGGCATATTCACCATTGTTACTTTCCAGTCCCCCTGCGAGAAACTGGAGTGCCTCTTTCTCGGCTCCTCACTGTGAGAATTTGGTAAGATTCCGGAGGTAAAACCCAGGAGTCCTGGAAGACTGTAGCCCTCGAGTGTCTCACTCTCCTACCAATCCCAGTTGGCCTCCAGCAATTTGTCAGAATGACTGGATGTTCCTGCTGGTCTGGGGCTCCAGCAGCTTCTGGTCGCGTGAGCCAATCTGCCACTCCCAGATTGCCCTGTCCCTCCAGACTTGGGGCTGGTACATCCCCCAAGACATTTGTTTTCTCATGGCTGTAGGAGAAGTCTCTGATTTTCAACTGGTTCAGCTTTTTTCTTATTTAAGGACAGGAGTATGACTGAGGTATGTCAGAGCTGGAAGCAGAAGGCACACATACGTTTTAAAAGCTAGATGGCCACTACCTGGAAGCTCCCTGGGAAACAGCTGAAAGGAGCAGGTGGGGAGTTGAGAGTTAGGACAGCAGAGCTCGGATGAGATTTGGCTGGAGTCCAAGCTGCGACCTGAATGCCTGTCCTTGAGCAGCAGGTGTGTAAGAAAGAGCCTTGAAGCACCTGAGGGGCCACGTCCTTTCTCTACCTGCAGACCAGGTCACACTAAAACACAGCAGCCAAACAAAAAGGACAAGGACAACATAGTGTGTTTGTGCGTGTCGGTTTTGTTTTTGTTTGTTTCTGCTACAAGTAAAAGAGGAGCCGACTCCAGTTGCTTGGCTTCTGTAACTGAAAGCCCTGGCTAGATTCAGGTGACCTCGTCCCTGTGGCTCCGGTGACACTGCCAGACCCACCTTCTTTCCCATTGCTGCCTTCAGCGGTGCTGGTTTCTGCCCTGGGAGCACGTGCTGCTGCCCTCCGTCCAGCCCCAGAGGGTTTCCCTGTGGTCATACCTGCAGAGGTTACAGATCTCCCACCTCCTCCCACACCGTGTCTGCCGCTTGCTTTTTCACTGAACAATATTTGTCCATTATCTTTTTCTCATCCGTATACAGCTCTACCTTCCCGTGGCTGCCGTGTTCCAGCAGGCTGGGCTGTTTACAGACATTCGATTGCCGGACTTCTTCTCTATTACAAGCCTCAGTGCACCCTTGGCACAACTTGTTTACATGTGTGCCAGTATTTCTGATGGATGGCATCTTAGTAAGGCATTGAGGGGTCGAAGAAAGGGTCTATTGAAACCTTTTAGAAAGATTTGACGGTAACCAATCTGTTTTGTCAGCCAGCTTTCATTTCTCCATCCTATTTGCAAACCATCAAGTGCTTGGTTTAATGAAAATATATCATGTCTGTGGTATGAGGGACGTATGCATTCTTAGAGAATTATCTTCTTTACACGCTATTCTCTTTTAAATTATCTACCCACATGGTATTAGCTATTTTTTTTCTTCTCTGAAATTCTGCTATTCTTAGGGCTAGAATATATCTGACCGGACCACATGTTTCCTCTAAGATTACGTGGTCATCTTCCGCTGCCACTTGGAATTTTTACATAGCAGTTCCTCTCCTTTAACATTCTTTTCAGCAATTTTTTCTTTTTTTTTGAGAACAAGTCTCACTCTGTCGCCCTCAATAGAGTGCTGTGATGTCACAGCTCACAGCAACCTCAACTCTTGGGCTTAAGTGATTCTCTTGCCTCAGCCTCCCGAGTAGCTGGGACTACAGGTGCCCGCCACAACGCCCGGCTATTTTTTTGTTGCAGTTGTCATTGTTGTTCAGCAGGCCTGGGCTGGCTCGAATCTGCCAGCCTAGGTGTATGTGGCTGGCTTCCTACTCACTGAGCTACCGGCGCTGAGCCTGTTTTCAGCAATTTTGTTAATTAAAACAGGCAAGTAGAGTTGTATCTGATCCTCTGATTTCAACAGAATGAAGTCTCCATCAATGAACAGGCAGTTCAATCCTCTTTATGTTTTCTGGGCTGGCTTTGCATCTTGTTCTGGGAAAACACAACTGAATTTCTCCCTGTGGTCAGCAGCCAGCGTCTGCTCCCCCTGCAATAACCTTCCTTCCTGATGTGTGCTTTGCCAGATGCCTGCCTCCACCGTCTTCTCTAGGACGCGCATTCCTATAACAGAAAGCACCTGCTCACCTCTCTTTTTAATATAGATGCTTTCAGCTGGGTGTGGTGGCTCACGTCTGTCATCCTATCACTCGGGGATGCTGAGGCAGGGAGATTGCTCGAGATCGGGTGTTTGAGACCAGCCTGAGCAAGAGTGAGACTCCGTCTCTAGTAAAAATAAAAAAATTAGCCAAGTATTGCGGTGCTCACCTGTAGTCCCAGCTACTCAGGAGCATACACACACACACACACACACACATTTATATATATAGCTCTTTAGAACAAGGCATATCCCCTTATTTCCTTATTTATACCAAGAATTTCTTCCTCTGATATTCATCAGCTCTTATAAGATAATTTTCCATATCCACGTCTTCAAAACGCACTCTGTTTAATACTCGAGTTCTGTACTTGGCCGTATCATCTGTTTCAGGAATCTGGATTCTTTCAGACCCTGTTGTGATGTCCCCAGGATTACTGTGAGCTGACATTGTGGCTGTCCCTGCTTCCCTGTTACTGACATGCCAACTGGCCTGGACTGAGACGGCCTCTTTCCTGATGCCCTCTTAGCTGCTCACACAAGCCCCCATTGGTAGCGTGTTCTGTCTTCCTGTGGCCTACTCAGTAACTGTCATTGCCCACACTGCCTGCATTAGGGTAGAAGCATAACATGTTCTGTGCTTGGAGACATCAGTAAAGACCATCCGGTCGCCGGGGGGCTTTCCTGCCAGCCACTCCACTCTTTTGTTAAAATGGCTACTGTGTTTTCATAGGGCAAAGCCAATGTTTAGTTTCGAGGCACAGGCCTTATTATTTAATCCTTACTCCTGTACCTAAACATCTGTGCATATTCTCAAATGTAATTATTTAATGAATCTATTGAAATGAAATGTGAAACTTAGTCAAAGGTCCTATTGTCAGGGACAATGTAGTTTCAGTGAACGCTAAACTGGTAATTGTCAAAATATTACCTAAAGACCCCTGGGGGTCCCCAAGGCCTTTTATAGAGGCTCACAAGATCAAAACTATATTCATAAAAACTCTAAGTTGTCATTTGCTTTTGTGTGTGTGTGCTGGCATTTGTATTGTGTTGCTATCACAGCAGGTTGATTGAGAAGCACATATGAAATTCCAGCCAACTGTTTAATTAGTCCAACCATTAAGAGGTTTGCAAAAAATACAAAACAATTCCATTTTTCTCATATTTTTACTTTACAAAATAGTGTTTTTAATAAAATGTGTTTTTTATGTTGACATGTAAAGAGCTGAATAAACACTTAATTTCTCAGTTTAATTCTAATACAGTGACTATCGCTTGATATAAACAAAAATCCCTTGGAGTCCTTAATAATTTGTAAGAGTATACAGGGTTCCTGGCCCAAAAAGTTGAAAACTGCTACATTAAAATGATTACTCAAATTTAGCCTGTATAGTTTTGTTAGATCTTCCTTTGAAAATCTGGGCCCAAGTGATCCTCCTGCCTCAGTTTCCCAAGTAGCTGGGATCACAGGCGCCTGCCACAACACCCGGCTATTTTTGGCTACAGTTGTCATTGATGATTAGCTGGCCCCGGGCTGGGCTCGAACCCGCCAGCCTCAGTGTGTGTGGCCGGAGCCCCACCAACTGAGCTACGGGCGCCACCACCAACTCCCATTTTTCTAAGTCAAAAATCTCATAGCCTTTCATAAACAGCTTTACTGAGATATAATCTGCATACTATATAATTCAACCTCTTAAGTTGTACAATTTAGTAGTTTTTAGTATTCATAGAGTTGTTAATCCATCACCAGAATAGATTTTAAAACATTTTTATCACCCTAAAAAGAAACCCTGTACCCACTAGTCATCACCTTCAACGCTTCCATCCCCTCCATCCCTAGGCAACTACTAATCTTCTTTCTGTCTCTATATTAATCTACTCTGAACATTTCGAGTAAATGGAATCATACAATAGGATGATGCTAACAGATGGGAATCTGGGGAAGGAGGGAATTTGTCCACTAGCCTGTATAACAACCTGGCAGGACTTAGTCAAGTTACACGCGTGTTTACTTTATGATCCAACCACCTCATTCCAGAGTATATACTGCAGAAGAATCCATACAAAAGATCCATAAGAGGCGCGGTGCCTGTAGCACAGTGGTTATAGCGCCAGCCACGTACACCAAGGCTGGCAGGTTCGAACCTAGCTTGGGGCAGCTAAGCAACAATGACAACTGCAACCAAATAATACCCAGGTATTGTACCGGGCACCTGTAGTCCCAGCTACTCGGGAGGCTGAAGCAAGAGAATCACTTAAGCACAAGAGTTAGAGGTTGCTGTGAGCTGTGACGCCATGGCACTCTACCAAGGGTGACATAGTGAGATTCTGTCTCAAAAAAAAAAAAAAAAAAGAAATGAATTTGAGAGTATAAGATGCCAGCTGGCACACAGAAGGATCACAATTCTTTATGAAAATTATGAGTAAGTACACAATCGAAACAAAACGTCTTATTTTGCAAGGAACTTAACACTTGCAGGTGAAAGTTTGAAATGCATTAGAGTACTTGCTTATGCAGAAATGAGATTGGGAGTAAGAGATGGGACCAAAAGGGAACAGGTAAATAAATAGCGGAACACGGCATCTCAGAGGCTCAGGCAAGAGATGGCTTGAGCCCAGGAGTTAGAGGCTGCAATGAACTAGCATGATGACACTGCACTTCAGCCTGAGTGACAGAGTAAGACTTTGTTTCTTAAAAACAGTAAAATATTTGCTTTTGAGGTCTCAGTCACAAATTATTTGTCTACTTTTTCCTGTTTTATTCTAGAATTTTTATGGTTTCTTGCCTTAGATTTAAGTTTTCTTTTTTCTTTCTTTCTTTTTTTTTTTTTTTTTTTTTGAGAAAGAGCCTACAGCTGTCACCCTGGATAGATTAATGTGGCATCACAGCTAACAGCAAACTCCAATTCCTGGGCTCTAGCGAGTCTCCTGCCTCCGCCTCCCAAGTAGCTGGGATATAGGCGCCCGCCACAACGCCTGGCCATTTTTTGGTTGCAGCCGTCATTGTTGTTTGG
>CAUYON010085620.1:0-30885 GCA_963573935.1 Arctocebus calabarensis | reverse complement strand
CTGGGACTACAGGCGCCCCACCTCATGGCTACTGTGTTGCATTCTTAACTCACAATAACCACAGGCCTGATTGGACCAATGAGCCATAGTTTACCACCTCCTAGTGCTAGAATAGTGCTCTCCTGTAGCCCTATGTCTGACAATGGAAATAGTCTATATTTATTTGTGACTAATGAGGTCAAGAAATATGGCTGGTATAACTGAAGGCCTGAATTGTTTATATATTTTATTTTAAGTAAGTTAAATGCAAATTTATATAACTTTCTGTGGTCAGTGCCTACTTTATTGGGCAGTACAGCTTTGGATGGTTTTTACTGGTGATAATGAGTAAATGACAAGAGTTGTTGGAAATATTAACGTTTCAAGAAATGGATTACTTTAAAGAAATCAGACATCACAAATTTCAACACTGTTTAAACAGAATGAATTCAGTACTTTCCTGAGGAGATAGTGAACTTTTTCTTAAAAAATACAAAAAGAAAAAGATCAACATAAGCTACACGTTGAGTAAATATGGAGATCTCAGATTTGCTAGACTTGAACTGTAATATGTCATTTTGCATCTTAGTTTCCTGGACAGCGGCATTTCGAAATGATAGGTTTAGAATATTTCGCAATAGTAACAAGCTTGTCTGTAGAAGATTTAATCATGCTCAAGAATTTAAAGACTTATTCCAAATTAAATAAAAGCACTGAGCAGAATTTAAATGAAGCTCCAGCATCCAGATGGCCTCCATGGTACATGGCATCTGATCTGGCTAAAGATCAAACTCACCTTCTGCTTCTTGTTCTGTCTCTAAGCTGGCCCTTGATTATAGTTAATAACCTTCTCCTTTAATAATTCCTTCATACACCGTCCATCCTGTTTCTGTTTGTTTTCACAGGGGCTGACTTCTTTTATGAGAAAACCTTGCACAACGATCACTGTGATTCCATTTGAAATAAATCTAGGAAATAAATTTCCTAACTTTTGACAAAATCTCAGAAAATTGGCATTTGGTAGGAACCATGCATTTGTTTCCTCAGAAATGTTTTAAAAATTAGTTTTCACGGCTCAGCACCTGTGGCTCAATGGGCTAAGGCACCAGCCACGTACACCTGAGCTGGCGGGTTCAAATCCAGCCCCCAGGCCCGCCAAACAACAATGACAGCTGCAACCAAAAAAATGGCCAGGCGTTGTGGCGGGCGCCTGTAGTCCCAGCTATTTGGGAGGCGGAGGCAAGAGACTTGCTTGAGCCCAGGAATTGGAGGTTGCTGTGAGCTGTGATGCCACAGCACTCTACCCAGGGCGACAGCTTGAGGCTTTGTCTCAAAAAAAAAAAAAAAAAAAATTAGTTTTCAGTTAAGTATTCATGTTGGGTATTTTAAAGTATGAGTGTGAATTTCACGTAACAATGTATCACTCTTACCTGCAACGATATAGATTCCTACATCACAAAAGAATACTTCTATTCTTTAACATCCCAGAAGAGGAAATATACAATTTGCTTATTAAGAAAATTACAAAGACGAAGTTACCTGAATGAGATGACTCATACAGATATGGCCACTGTGCAAAGCAGCAGATTCAGTGAGACTTTCTAAGGCTGCACTATTGCTAGAATCAATGATATCCAGTTTCTCTGATCATTTGCCACCAAACATTAAAGTTTCCATTTTTAAGATCATAAATTGGTCATTACGTAAGTAAAGATTTATGGTGTTCAGTAACTGTAGCGGAGTACGGTCAACTGAAGAAGGACTCAAGCTCCCAAACAGTATTTTACTCCCAAACAGTAAATATTTACTCTATTGAGATATTCAAAGATATTTAGAAGGTAAATAGTCTGTGTTTCTAACAATTTAAAGAAAGAATAAAAAAGAAAATTTTGCTGCAGGGAGCAGAGATGCTCCACATGTGCTTATAAAGATAGTGCTTTTCTCAAATTTACCAATTTCAAATCAATGATTATAAGTATTTTGAATTATTTCAGTTAAAACAAGGAAAATATTGCTTTTAGTTTCCTTGCAATTTACATCAAAACACCATCTACATAACTACCTATTTTTACTTTTGTCTTTATAAAATATTATAACATAGTTATATACCATTTAATAACCTTGGAATGGCAATAATAATAAGTAATTAGAGTATTGGTGTTTGGAGAACGCCTACTTTCGTTCATTTTATACATATTTTTCTGATTTCTCTATTTTTACTCCCTTTCTAAATGGATCCTCGAAATATTTTTGGGTTTTGGGGAAAATTATTCTCTCAGGAATAGAGGACATAACATTTGAGAGGAAAAGACGAAGCAACAGAGCCCGGGAAAGTGAAAGACTTGCAGGTAAACACAGTAAGAAGAATGGTGAACGTAATCTTGTAACTCTTCATAGTCACTTAAAGCAAAAGAATTTCTCTGCGTAAAATTTAACACCAATATGCATTATCTTATATCTCTTTACCTCATTTGTTTATGTCTTTATACTTGTTTCTCAAGTGGTAAATAATCCTCAGACCACAAACACTATCTCTAAATAGTTTGTCAGAGTTCATATTGCCAAAAAATAATCTGCTTAAACAGAAACGGCCACCATGACAACCCAAAGGAGCCTCTTTATGTATTTTATCTTTGGAAGTGATTGAAAACTATTATATTGTTCTCTCACTTACTGAAATTAAGAAATTAACAGCACATTTAGTTGTGAGCTTGAGAGGACAAAAATAAATTAATCGAAATAATGACTAATCAGAAGAAAACTAAAGAGGTCTTCTTAAAGGCCATTATGATTTTAGCAGAAGAATGTACAGTGACTAACTAGAGTTCATGAGTTAAAAAAAAAATCAGTATTAAGTCACGAATGGAAAGAGAAGGTAACCAACACATAGGTTGGTTTGTTGTTGTTGTTGTTGTTTTATTTTTCATTCTGAGACAGAGTCTCAAGCTGTCGCCCTGGGTAGAGTGCTGGGGTATCACAGCTCACAGCAACCTCCAACTCTTGAGCTCAAGCGATGCTCTTGTCTCAATTTTTCTATTTTTAATAGAGAAAAGGTCTTGCTTTTGTTCAGGCTGGTCTCAAATCCATGAGCTCAAGCAATTTACCCACGTTGGCCTCCCAGAGTGCTAGGATTACAGACATGAGCCACAACACCCAGAGTGGAAGTTTTAGTACATTTAATTTTCAAAACAGTCTGATGAAGAGAGTATTTTTATACTCATATTAACTTGAGGTTTTAAAATTCAACTGTTCTAGCAATTGGGAGGTCACATACACTAAATATTATACTGAAGGAGCAACAAGGTCTTACATACACTGGGAATGAGTTAAATCATTTGCTGAAGGAATCAGAGGATGAAGGACAAGACGGGAGGCTCCCTCTGCTCTGGCTGGAGAAGGTGATTATGTATCTAGTGCCACCCTACCCACTCCTTAATAATTTCACCAAGCTTGACAAAGCCAGAAAAGCATGAGTTTGTCAACTGTTAGCAGAAATTGCACGTGTGCTTAGCCAAGATTCACATGCTGTGTGCTCAAAACACCTTTCTAATCAGCTAGGTTCCAACTATGAATCAACCACAAATTTCAGGTTTGGACTTAAGATTTCCTCTCTTTAATCTCTGGAACCAGAAGAGACTGGGCTTGATGCTCGGCACCAAATCTTATTTTATATCTAACCTTGAACACGTTATTCTATTTTTGCCCGAACTTTAATTTTTTAATTTATATCATGCTACAAAAATACTTTCCTGACAGAAGGGGTAGAGGATTAAATAAAAGGGGTACATGTAAAGGTTTGGTACTCTTTAGAGTTACTTCAGAAATCTATTTCTCTGGTTTAATTCCCTTCTTATTAAAATAAGAAAGTTTTTAAAGTAATTATTATTTTACTCATCATTGAAGAAATTTTTGTCTGTCATTAGATTTCTCTGAGAGAAGACTGTATGATAAAAAGGTAATAAATACCTTTATTACTAGCGATACTCTAACTCTGGGGGCAGTTAGGAAAGGTAAGTAACACAGAGTCATCAAAATCAATATTCTGCCTCTTATATCCTTCTGTTAAGATGAATCCTTATTCTTAGAGTCATTAAAACGGTAATAGCATCAGCATCAGCTATTTGAGAGTAGCCACAGCTAACATTTACAAGATGAATGTTTGCTGCCAGGCTGTCTTCTACGTGGAACAACATTCAGAGGTAAGTAAGAATGCATCTACCACCTCTAATTTAGTGGTGAAGAAGATTGAAACACACAAAGGTTAAACAACTAGAGGAATGCCTAGAGTTATTTACAGAGTTGGTATTTGAACCTGAAGCTTCCGATTCTGAGCTCACTGCTACCAAGATACCAAGAGAAAGAAATGAGATGCTATACGTGCCTGTGAGTGTGCTGATTTTTCCCCACTGTTATTCTAGAACTAAGCTGGTCTAGGATTGGCTCCCCAGAAAACTTCCTGGGCGACCACAGCAGCAAACTGATGTGTGCCACGGAAGGCATCTGTGATAATTAGGACAGGAAAGTGATAGGAAAGGAAATACGAGCATGGTCAGTAGGAAAATTATAAACTCGAAAGGTGACACAAAGGTGGCTTTCTGGGCTTGTAAGATGATGGCAGAAGGGGTGTGTGTCTCTAAGTGAAGAAGGAAGACACAGAATGAGACGGAGAAATCCAGGCTCAAAGATCAAATGGAAAACCTGGACTGTTGAGATATTTTTACTAAACAGTGTTTGACAGAAATGGAGATCAACTCAAAATAGACAAAAACAAAAGGTCACGCTGGAAGAGTACAAAATACTACTATTTAGGGAAAAATGTAATCCTTGTATAATGTCTCAGACTTGTTAATGCAAAACATTTTAAAATACTGCCATAAAATAGCAGCATGTGATTTTGAGAGTGACATTTGGCAAGCCTTATAAATGTTGCTTTTTTGATACTCAATTTGCATTGTGCATGACAAAAATGTATATAATATCATAAAGAATAACCAAAACAGGCCAAATAACAAGCTAAAATTAAGTGGTAGCTACTTCCTCATGGGTGTGGAACTTGATTTTTTTAGGCTATAATAAAGAGTCTTTTGAGAGTGCCATAATAAACACAATATTTTAAGGAATATAATAACAGTTGAACATAGAATTCCTGTATATAAAGTTTTCTGCTTACCCAGAAAAGCATTTTGAATATTTACACTGTTGTGTGCAACAAATCTATGTTGACTGTTTGTTGACCATAACTACAGATTATATAGAATTTTAGATATAATTAGGGTACGAAACTGCAAATGTCCATTTAGAGTTTATGAAAATCTTGCTCTTAGATCTGTATCTCTAAAATTAAAATATTCACAAAGATTATTTTATGAAAGTATGAAACTCTGTAGAAAGACATAAACTAAATTGTGCTCATAGTGTGCAGAAGTTCATAGTTTATGAATTCAGCTGTGATTACCTAGTTGATGGAGATTGGAGTTTCTTAGCTATAAAATGGGGATGACAGTGAATTTGTAGTATTGAGGGAGTCAATGCATATATTGGACATTCAGGTTTATACAAGGTGATATGGAATCAAACTCATTTTGATGGAGAATAAAATAAGTGTTTTAGGGGATCTAGCGGGAGCCACATGATAGGCTTCATGTTTGGTCTTCAATGTAATCTTATAAGCTTAATTTTTTTTTTTTTTGAGAAAGTGCCTCAAGCTGTTGCCCTAGAGTGCTGTAGCATCACAGCTGACAGCAGCCTCCAACTCCTGGGCTTAAAGCGACTTTTTCCCAAGTAGCTGGGAGGCTGAGGCAGGAAAATCTCTACATGCACCTGCCACAATGCCCTGCTGTTTTTTGTTTGTAGTTGTCATTGTTGACTGGACTCTATTGTTGGCTGGATTCGAATGCACCAGCTCTGGTGTATATGGTTGGTACTTTAAGCTTGAGCTACAGGCGTCCAGCCAAGCTTAAAATTTCTACATCAGTTTTTTATTTGAAGAAAATGTGTCGCACGTAGACTCCATGATTTTTTCAGAATCACAGAGATACAAGGTTGGATTTTAGTCTTGTCATCTTACAGCGACTTCAGTGTTCTTTCTCTTGTATCTCATCATTACAGAGCAGTAAGTTTTGGTTTTGCTTTGTTTCAAATCCACTTTTATAACATCTGTAATTCCTATTATAAGAAGACTTGGGATTTGAGGAGCTAAGTAAGTGTGTGTGTGCGCGCGCATTTGATATCTTCCCATGATTTTCCAAATTCCTGCTGGAGCACTTTCAAAAAAGTGACTTATTTACATAGAGAACTATTCTACTCTTAATTGATGTCAGAAGACAAAAATGCAATAAAAGGTACTAAATTTATTCTTTCTAAAGGTACTAAAAGGTACTAAATTTATTTTTTCTCTGGGAAAGAAACGTATAAAGTGCAATTTGCAAAACACTGCCTATCAGGGAAATAAAGGAGAGTGAGCCCTAAGAGCTAAGACAAATGAGGTGAGTCTTAAAATACTCTTTATATATATAATACTGCTTTATGGTACTGAGAGAGTTTCCAAGTTCTACTAGAGGAATAGAAAATCCAGGAAAAGCCTGGCTGATTCCCGAAGTGGCTACAGTTCTCAGAACAGTGTCAGAGAGAAAGAATAATTCTGTTTTGAACAAAAATATTAACAATATAGTGTGAGGTTTATAAATATGTAGGAATAAGATGAATGTAAGGAAATAATAGCACAAAGATCAGGAGAGAAGAAGTATCCATTTGTCAAGTTCCTTTTCTCTGTGTGAAACTGGCATAATATCAGTTGTAGGAGCAGTGAGATAAGGTAAAAATGTAAACCATAAAAACTATAAACCATAAAGGAACTACTACAGTAATTAAAAAGAGCCATCCATGATAAGGCCAGTAAAGTGAAGAAACTCATAAAAGTATTGCATCCAAAAGAGGAGAGAAAAAAGAAAATGGAAACAAACAAATTTAACTAATACAAAAAAAATTGAAAGATTATAAACTCAACCAAATAAAAATCACCTTAGACAGCAATGATTAAAAGGCATAGATTGTCCCAAAGTAAAAGACAAAGATTGTGAAACTGAATGTAAAAAAAGACCTAATTTGTCCCAAAGTAAAAGACAAAGATTGTGAAACTGAATGTAAATAAAGACCTAATTGGATGCTGCTTGTTAGAAGCACGCTTCAAATACAAAGACACAATTAGGACCAGACCTGGTGACTAACACCCCTAACACTCTTTGGAAGACTAACACAGGAGGATCACTTAAGGCCAGGAGTTAGAGACCAGCCTGAGAACCTTGTAAGACCCTATATCTACAAAAAAAATTTTAAAGCATTATCTGGGTGTAGTGGTGTGTGCCTGGGGTTCCGGCTACTCAGAAGTCTGAGGCAGGAAGATTGCTGAGCCAAGGCGTTTGAGGTTGCCGTGAGCTAGTGAGCTATGAAGATGCCAGTGCCCTGTAGCTTGGGTGACACAAATAGATTAGAAGTAGAAGTAAAAGGATGAGATAAGACACAGTGTGCCACCATTAATAAAAGAAAGCTGGAAAGAGCTCCTGTCAAGAAGGTCCTGAGGACACATCACCATCAAAGGTTATGTTAGTATCCTGTTTGGTGGAATAGAACAGAATATAACATTAGGTTAAAACTATGGATCTGAACAAAGTGTGGACTGTAGCTAATGATAACCTACCACTATGGGTTTATTAATTGCAAGAGATATAACATACTAATTGATGTGTAAATAAGAGAGAAAGTGGGTGTGGAATAGATGAGGACTCTTCATACTAAGTTTGTAATTTGTCAGTAAATATAAGCCTATTTGGATATGTAAAACTGTATGTTAAGAGAAAGAAATAAACCTAAAGTACTTACATTAGTATAGAAGTAAATTTAAAAAAATTAAATTTACTATTAATTAAAAAGGTAACCTCTCAATAATAAACATGTCAGTTCACCAGGAATGCATACAATTGGTGAACATTTATGCATTTATTTGTGCATGTAATAGCACAAGTTCAATTACACTAAGTAAAAATTGATGGAGCTCCAAGGAAAAATGGACAAATCCATAATCATAGTCTGAGATTTTTAAACCCCTTTTGTTGAGGTTTATTAATCAGTTAACGCAATATCAGAAAGGATACAACAAACCAATTTAATGTAGTTGACATTTTTGAAACATTCTACCCAATGATAGTAAATTATAGATTCTCTTCCCAGTGCTCACATAACATTTACCACCAACATGGAAAAATAGTAGGCCAACAACAAATTTTAATTAATTTAAAACAATTTGATTCATATAAAGGATGGTGTATCTTTTGAACAATGATTAAATGAGAAATCAATAACAAATTTTTTTAGTGATGCCTAAATACTGAAAACAAAATAACATACAACTAAATAATGTATGAATGAAAATGAAAAACAATATATTTCAATTGGTGAAATGAGATTACTTAGCAGGGAATTTATAGTACGTAGTGTCTATCTGAGAACAGAAGTTCTCAAAAAAGTGACATCAGGTTTCACCTTAAGAAACTAAAATGAAAGAAGAAAAAAGTTACACAAAAATTAATCAGAAAAAAGGGAATAATAAAGATCTTAATTATTAAAAGAGAAGATAGATAAACAATTAAAAATTAGTAAAACAAAAAGCTGCATCTTTGGGAAAAAAAACCCAAATTCATAAACCTCTAGTCAATGTATTGTGGGGATGGTAACTCACAAAGGTAAAAAATTTCTGGTTTGATTATAGGTAAAGTTCCATGTGGGTGATCTGATAGCGTTTGATTATTCCTTTATAACATGGATACAAATCTACATCTTGGCATTCATAAATGAAGAGCCTTCCAAAATTACATCTTCCCCTAAATAGCTAACAATACATCACATTTATGTATGATTTAGCCAACCAAATCAATAATCAATATAATTTTCTTGCTGGGCTAAGGTGTACATATGCACCACTGCTCAATTTCTGTTTATATAAAAATAAATCAATCAAACTCTATTTTATCCATCTATTCCATTTTTCTCTCCATGTTTATGTTTTTTCCATTACAGACCCAGTGCCTTCCTATACTCTCTATTTCTTCTCTAGTAAAAGAGAAGAGAAAAATGCAGTTTCTTATGTAGTGATTGATACTCATTCTTTTTGATATGTTATTTCTTTTACTGAGAATTGTTGCAGTTGAGGCTATTGGAAAAAATCAGATAAGCAAGCAGTTAGACACCTAAATATTTTAGAAAAGGAGTCCTTTTCCTTGCCAATGAAAATGTGAATGTGCATGTGTCTGCCAAAGTACATATCCAAACAGTTTCAGCTACTATTTTATTGATTGCTTAAAATATATGCAAGTATTCATGTCTCTCCTTCCATGTAAACATGAAAGAGGTAAAATTTCTACCTTTCTTTAAGGCTGCATAATATTCCATGGTTGACGGGTCCACATTTACGGTGCATCTTAGAAGGGTACAGGTGAAACTTACTAAATGTAGAATATAAACGTCTGTGCAAAATAACTAAGAAAATGCCATGAATGCTATGTCGACCAGTTCATTGAAAATATTTCAGATTGTATAGAAAACCAACACAATGTACCCCATGATTACATTTATGTACACAACCATGATATAATAAAATAATAAATAAATATAAAATAAAATATATGCAAGCCTTTATCTATGTAATTATTTTTCTATGTTAAAATTGCTCTAAGGTATCTTTATTAACCCCATTTTTCAGATAAGGAAAGGGATACACAGTTCATGTATCTTTCCTCAGCCAATTTTGATTTCTGGGAATCAAATCCAGACACACCGAATCAAATTTCTTTTGATGCTGTCTTCCTCCTTCTAACCATGATTGAATTTGAAATGAAAATATGTTTTGTCATTCATTAATTTATTATGTCTTGGAGGCTTTCTAGTTCTAAAATCTTCTGTTTCAAGAGTGAAAAATAAGTCAGAATGTTTGGGATCTCTCCTTAGGCATGTGCTACCCTGCCGGAGCTTCGAGCTGGTGTTGCATGCATTCTTATCAATAAACATTGAATCTAGTGAATGAGTGAGCGTCTGTTCAGGAGGGATTTTTATTGATTGCTGTTTCCTCAGTTTCCTTGCTTATCTAGGAAAAGCAAGCCACAAATAATACAGTCCTATTTCTCGGAACTAGCATCATGTGGTTGAAATTAGTGCATATTGGTTCTTTGATTTCTTATATTCAATTCCCCTGTGTGGCTTCACCTGTATGGTCTGTCTTCTCTTTCTTCATGAGTTCCTGATTCTCGGGACCCAGAAGCTATCACTGTTCTGCCTCTCCGTCACTCCCCGAACCCAGATTCTTTGGAAAGGATATTGGACATATTCACCCTTCCGTTTTCAGATTTCAGAAGTTAATAACTGTGTTTGTCCATTACTCCTGCATTAGGCAGGAGCTCCAGAGCTTTCTTGATTTCTTAGTGGGAAGACTAGAGAAGTAGAATGAGATCCAGCTGTAGTCCTCACGTAGGAGCACAATGATTGTAATCAATTATTACAGGGCGTTAGAAACATTAATATTTGTAATATCACATTTTGGCTACAATATTAAGATTTTGGTGGTTATTTAATGGAATTACCTCTATGCTATGGGAGGACGGGAGAAAATAAATTCATCTTGTCCCTACTTGGTGGAGTGGACTTTGTGAAGTATTTTTACAAACATCATTTAATTAACTGGATTCAAACATAAAAGAAAAGATTAATTACGATTAGAAAGAGAAAAAATTGAAATATTTTTAGATTATCAAATTATTGTTATCTATCCTAATATAAAACTGGTCAAAGTGAAAGAGAGAGAGGATGGGGAAGAGAAACAGGCACAGGGACATAACACCAATACATAATGTTTGCCACATAAAAGAAAGTAAAACCTGAACGAATGAACAGAATGGTGAGGAGAGAGGAGTTTAGAAGGATGAAATAGGTAAGAAATCTGCAGAATAACAAAGCAGACAAAAAGAAATATTGTTTTTGACAAAATAGGATTATTTTCCCAAACCCACAAGTATTACTCAGATTATTGCTTCAAATGATCTGCGAACTTGCCCCAAAACAGTGGCTTTTACCACTCTGGACACTCACTTCTGAGGGAGAGCTGAGATTCCCATCAGCAAGAGTGGTTCCCTATAGTATTTGCTGTTACCTACTCAGTAAGCTGTGCTGAGTATATATACATATATTATCACACGTACAATATCATATGTATAATATCATATGTATATATATGTACCATGTATATGTATATATATATATATATCCTCAAACTCTTGGGCTTAAGTGATTCTCTTGCCTCCACCTCCCAAGTAGCTGGGACTTACAGGAGCCATGTATATATACACACACACACACACACAAAACCCTTTATATATATAGGGTTTTATATCACTTCCTGCCCTTACACTGATTTTCTGAGTGACCTTCCACAAATCTCTTAAAATCTCTGCTACAATTCCCTCACCTGTCACTGAGTATGTAAATTAGCTACAGGGTTTTAAATTTTCTGGAGAAGATTTGTTATCTTAAGTATCCATTGTGCTTTAAATAATCATTAAAGAGCTTTAAAAATCCATCTGCTTACCTTTGTTAATCTTTAATTACTTTTCATTTTCAAAATATTCATTTACAGAAGGGAATTGCTTTCAGGAACAGTCAGGTGCTTACAACTATTAAGGCAAACAAATCCTAAACAATGCTTCATCATTGAACGAAGATGGGAACTTGAAGAAGTGACCCAAACCACCTCACTTAAATGCAAAAGACATCAGTAAGCATATAGGTATAAGTAGCTGATAGCATTAAAGATAAAAAGTGAATATCGTTAGCTAAGACATGAAGCTTTTATATATGGGCCATAAATCTTTTGGGTAAAAAAGGCTAATTTCTCAAAAAGAGACTATTCAGTTATATAATGGATTTGCCTAAAATCAAGGAAAAACAATAAAAATACGTAACTGGTATACCCAAAGCTAAGCAGAGACCACAAACAATCATGCCACGGTTTTTCTTTCTTTCTTTTTTTTTTTTTTTTTTTTTGGGCAGGGCTGGGTTTGAACCCTCCACCTCTGGCATATGGGGCCAGTACCCTCCTCCTTTGAGCCACAGACGCCACCCTACCAAGGTTTTTCTTAAAATAGCCACTTTATTTTGATTTTAAGAGACTTTCAATAATAGTGCATTGAAATTGGCATTTTCTAGACAATTGCTTTCATTTGCACTTTGCTGAAGGCGAATTGATTAAGCAAAGTAGATCACTGAATAATTTCCTGAGTTTGTATGGGATTTTCAGATAGGGATCTGTCATGTAACGCAGTGGTTACAAACCTTTCTGAAGGTAAGTTATATGGTACCAACATTTATTTTTATGGAATAGCTTAAATTTCCTAAGGAACTAGAAATCCCCAAAGTCACTTAACTATCACAGTTCGGTGTATTAGTAAGCCGAACCAAAAACTTTTCCAAAATGGAAAGGATGCTGTCCACCTCTCAATCCCAAATGATTAGGAAATAAATTATTAAAAAAAAGAACCCTCCCGAAAATGAAACCCAAACATGCATTTATCAGCCAGTGTATCTAAAACTTTCTAACATAGCTTTACTTAAATTTACTGATTTTTATTAATGTAGCAATTTAAATAATTTTATTAAGACAATCAAACTAATATATATTGATTTTTCCTCTCTGATTTAAGTATCTAACAGAGAATAAATCTATATAAACATCTAAATTGGCTGCTTTTTACAACTATGACATAAAATTATAAAACTGGGGTTACCTTTTCTATCTAACAGGATAGTTGCATATTGAAAAACTGAAAATGAAAAAGTTTCTACATCATAGTACACAGCACAAAGTCGGTGCCTAAAAACACTAATTTTCTTTCTCATCGGTTATAAAAATTCAAAATTAGCACTGTACAAATAGAATAAAATTATTAATAGTTTTAGGCATATACATGCAGAATAAAAATATTTTGATCTCTGAATGACAAAATGTGTTTTATTTACTTTTATAGTATTTATATATTAAGTGTAATGAGTAATATGTACATACTGGACAATTTTAAATAAACAATGTATCCTCTCTTATGAAAGTCTTTGAACATGATAGCTGTAAAAAATTCATAGATATTTTTCACTTTGAATTCTAAATGGAAAAGTTGAAGTTTATATCCATAACAATGTCCTTTAATTAATCATACACACTAAGCATATCATGCATATGAAATTAAAATGAATAAACATATGGATATTTCATGTAAGTCTCTGGGGATAATAGTACTGTTGCTAGATTTTAGAACATCTGATTTAGAAAATTAATACTAATTGTTAATGAAAATAAACACTCTGGTTGTCCAATATATTTTGCATTTTTTTACTCACTGAAGTATAACCTTTCATTATGCAATCTCCTTCCACAATCAATAGGCCTAAATAAACAATCTGTACAGAATGCTTCTTCTAATTTCTCTTCATATATTTAAAATAGTGTAAGGAACATTGTCATACTCTTTCCTTCAAATATAAAATTAATGTAGCCATAAGTTTACTTTAACTCTAAAATTCATGTTACTTTTGTCTTTATGATGCATTTTAGTCACAAGTTTATAGCCTGAGTTCTTTGTGCGACTACAACTTCTCAACACATCTAGTTTCTATTTTGGCATCAAGCTTATTATTATGATAAGGAAGCAGGCTAAAATGTGATAAAAATACCTGATCACAATAAAATGAGGGTCATGCAACATCGCATATTTATAATGCACACGTGAGGTAGGCATTATTCCAATATGAACAAGAGAAATAGTGAAAGAACCAGATTATATAATAAAAGCATTAATTTAAGTTTGCCATAAAAATATAGTCAACAATTAGCTAATAATAAAATCTACTATGAATTTATTGAAGGATTCAGTTAGCTTCAAAAGAAAAAAATCAAGTATTCATTTCAAAGGAAAGATTCTTTAAACAACCATTTATTTTGTATTCCTTATTTTTTTGTAATGATCATTAATTCTCACTATAGTTGACTATGAAAGGCAAACACAGGGTGCTTGTGCTACTCCCCTTCATCACTACCATTTTCAACTAAGTTTGGAGGTGAACTTAAAACCTGTACTTAATCAAACTATTACCCCTTGAGTGGAATGGAGATGAAAAATGATAAAAAATAGTCTGCTATGCCTAATCTAGACTGGTGCATAATTTTGTAAGACTGAAATATTTTTGCATTAAATTATATGTTTTCTATGACAATGGGATAAAAATATATGGCTGGTCTTGATGTACTTAGAGAAATATAATAACTGCTTTCTCAGTTGCAGGAATATGACCAGCAGAATTCTACAATGGCCCTGTGAGTAGGCTGAAAAATATCCCCCCAAAATGTCAAGTCTTGATTCCTGAAACTTGTAAATGTTACTTTATAAGAAAAAAGAATCATTGCTGAGATGACTAAACTAAGGATCTTGGGGAGGAGAAACTATCCTGCCTTATCTGACTAGGCCTTGAGCGTCACCACTGTGCCAGTATGAGAGGGAAGAAAAGAGAGAGATGAGAGAGAAGAAAAGAGAGATACGAGAGAAGGAGGCAACAGACGCTGTCCACAAAGCACAGAATGCCAAGAGTCTCCTCAAGTAGCAAAAGTCAGGAAGAGATTCATCCCTAAAACTTCCAGAGGGAGAACGACTCTGCTGGCACTGACTTTGCTCAGCGATACTAATCTCAGACGTCTGACCCCAAGAAATGTGGAAGAAGAAGTTGTGGGTTTAAAACAAGAAGTTTGTAATGATTTGTTACATACAGCAGCCATAGTGACCAAACATAGATGTGGGTATCTAGAAACATGAAAGTGCAACTAACAAAAGTATGGAAGTGATGTTGAATTTGAGAGTGATTAGCAGCTGGAAGACCTTTCAGGCATTTGCTAGAAAAATCCTGGATTGTTTTAAACAATGTTCGCAGGCATGTGGATGAAAAAGATGCTTTCGTTGAGGGCTCAGAAAGAAAGAAAGAAACCAAAGGAAAGTTGGGTCATGTAGTGCTAGAAACCTTAGCTGAATTGTGTCTTATGTCCATGAATTTGTGTTTGAAAATAATTAAGAAGATATATCGCTTCTCGGCCTTTTGGCTAAGATCAAGTGTAATAATTAAGAAGATAGTGCACTTAAAAAAATAAGGAACGTTTCATGAATTTGCGTGTCATCCTTTTGCAGGGGCCATGCTAATGTTCTCTGTATCGTTCCAATTTTAGTATATGTGCTGCCAAAGTGAGCACAAGATAGTACACTTTTTATCATCAAGAGAGCTGCCAGATAGGAACAAAAATGAACACTATACCATCACATGCACAATAGTGCAGATAAAAGAGCAAACTGAGAGGCTACAAAGAAATCAGACTTTGGAGTTAAGCATAGATATCATTGGTCATCATGTTATTAATTTTATTAAAATCATGACAGTGATATAATTCTCATAATGTTGACAGCACAAGTTTTCTTATATGAAATGAGTGAATAACTTAGGCCAAAGTACAGGGAGTATGTTTTCATATAGTACCAAGAACTTTAAATCCTGGGATGAAATTACAATTATTTATTGGTATATTAATAATCTGTGTTTCAAAACAAACAAAATGCATTCATTTGAACTAGCTCCAAAATTTTAAGTACTAAAACTAACCACAAGATGTAGTAGCATCAAGAATGTTAGTCAGCTTTTTAAAAAGTATTTTGTGTATAAAATATGTAGTATGTAATTAATATGTAAATATTAAAGCCCTAATCCCATCATCCTAATTTTTTTTTGAGCTAAGATAATAGGTAATTATATAACTGCTTCTGATTCTATAAATTTCATAGCTTATTCTTCTGAACTTAGAATAACCAGAGTAGGGTACCTATCTATATAATAATGCTTTTAGAGAAGTACGCATTTATAATAATGACAAAATCATTAAAGGAATAGGAATTCTGCAGTAGCTCTTAAAGAAATGAATGAAAAAGAATGGGTTTGGTAAAATATAAACTGTAAAAAGTGTTAAATAATTTAAATTTTATTTATGTATATACCCCTGCATTTATTCAGTTGTCAATTCCAACCTAATAAAGGGGGTAGTCTGAAGTAAAAATTTTGGAAATATGATGTTAAAAATAATTTTGTGTTGATATAGAAGTTATTTTCTCCAGTTGGAATGTTTGTCTCTTATCTCTTTTTATAATACAAGATTTACAATTAGATTGTGACTTTATTGAGAACAGGTGCATGCCATCTTCCTCTTACATCTGAAAAACATAGTGTAGATTCTGGAAAAGAAAAATAAGCTAAACTAAATACACATCCTCTATCTAAAAAACTGTGATACTAATGGTTGTATTTCTGAAAATCTCTAGTAATAAAAAAGACTGATATAGAACAATTATTTTTAAAATAAGTCATGATTTTCCACCTAATTATCTACCTACATTTACTTACTTACCAACTTACATTTCTTTACTTCATTTTAGAAGAAGCTTAAAATGTATGATTTTTAATAAATAATTTCTGTAATTCCATTATGTTTACAATTTTATAAAATCTGACAGGCAGTCATATAGTGCTTTTTTATCTTTAAGATAATCTAACAAATGACTATATTAGCAGTAATGACTGTAGTGTTCATAATTGCCTAAAATCATGCCAAACACCTCCCTAAGTAAAGAGAGTTCAAAAGGAATTTAGAACACAAGATTTGCATTCAATTCAGGGAATTTTTAATGTCATTGGCCACATTTGGCCATGAATTATTTATCTACATACATATGTAATGGCCTCAAACATTTCCCAACTGTGGCATGGAAGCTGAGATGATCACAATTATTTAAAGTTCTTTCCTAAAGGCAGATCACTGTTTGTTTGAAACTTTAAAACACCTAATCATTTATTTTTACAATTGCATTTGATTTCCTTCCCATAATGAGAATGACAAGCTTGTGCCGTTCAAAAATTAAAGTCGAAACTGTTTTCTAATTATATGAACACAAAGGCTAAATTGCATTATTTTATTTTTAGAATAAGGAAATATGCAGTCACTGCTTCATAATTCAATGGTGATAGGAACACATTTAAAGAACAATGCATTTAACTTTAAGGAAGGACTGGCCCATTCAGTCTGTCTCAAACACTTAGGTAGAGAAAGAAATCCAAACGTAATGTTTGACTTTGTTAACTGATCTCATTCTCTCTCACATTATATCCTGCATGGGGCTGATCATCTTTACTGTTCAGAGTATCATTCTAAATAGATTAAGGTTAAAGCTCTGACTTCTTGGCCGATATTTACTAGATATCTATCTGTTGATGGATGAAGGGACTCAGGTAACACTCGAGGTGACATAACACAAAAAGACTCCATGGATAAGTAAATATCCATGTATGTTCTTCTATTACAATGCCATTAATTTTGCTTTTCGCAACAAAAGGACTATACATCTTTAAATAATCTCCATAGAATAGAAAGACATCTTTCTCTTTCGGTGAAGGTAATTAATAGAATAAAGTAATAAAGGTGTACTTCATCATAGTGAATTAATCATGTCTATTCTGGATAAAAACTCTCTAAACTTCGGTAGAAAAGTAAAATCATTGCTTACCAAAATAGGAAAGGATAAAATGATGGAGAAAGAAAAGTTAATTTCAAGCCTCAAAGATGATATGATAGGTAATGGAGGTTAAAATAAAATTGAGCCTATAAATGCAATTAAGAATGTTCCTTTAAGGAGTAATGCATGAGAGACTGTGATAGCCTCAAATTGTTCACATTTGCATAGAAAAGGTCACCAGATATCATTAGATTGTTAACACTGAACAAGAGACTTAGAAACGGGAATCAAGTGCATATCCCATTATAGGACTTCAAGGTCTTTTTAGAATTACAAAACACGTAATCTCTATTATGATATTATATAATTTTTATATCTTTCCTAGTTCAAACACACTTTTGCTTAGTTTTCAAAGATACTTTTCTGTCCAATGAAACCTTGATCAGAATTCTCTAATCCTCAGTAAGATCACTCCTATATTTATCCCAAATCCCTATGTGTCTTCATATAAACAAGGAAACAGTATGATCAGTTACAATTACATTGGTTTTCATTGTGCTGCAGTATATTACAAAACGTGAAGAGAGAATCAAACAGCAGAGTCTGTCTCTGGCTGCTATTCTCATTGCAATTCTTGGTTTAATACGACGGATTTGAAACACAATGATGGACATAGAAAAGAACATCATTCCAATAATATACCTTCTCATGTTATCGTTAATTCCCAAAAGCATTAAAGAGAATGAATTGCTAATTGAAAAAATTGATTCTAGATGCCTTAAAACATGAGACAACTACATGTCAGTTTATGGCATAAGAGATTCAAAGAATTTACCCATTGTCATTCTTATAAAAGTTAATGATGTTTGACCCAGTCTACAGACATTTGTTTGACCAAAGACACACACAACTGTTAATTTTACGTTCTATGCCCAAATTCCAGAAGTATTCTTCTGCTAGGGTTATATATCATGAAAGTAAATCAAATTGCATGTTGAATTTCAAGAAAGAACATCTGCTTGGAGTACATTAAACAACAACAGATGTTGCTAAATCAAATAACTATCAATCTTAGACTCATAATGTCATTGTTGGGTGTTCATATTCAAAGTCTATCCTCAAATGGACAGAGAACATATATCATGTAGTTCTCTACATTAAGCAAAGCACCAGTTAGTTGGAATCCAACTAACAGTTCACGCCAAAAAATGTGTTCTCTTCTTAATTTTGAGGAAAATGACAATAAAGTAATCAGATTATATATATAACACATTTAAGTGTATTTTGTCCTCGTTGAGACTTTTCCTTTAATATTTTTTACATTTTTCACTTTTGTGTGGTTTTTAATATCATTTATTGCAATAGGCCGCCTAAATGGCATGATTTAAAACATTATTCATCAACAATAGGTTAAAAGCAATAATTTTCTGTTTAAGATTTATTCAAAATTAACAGATTTTTTCACTTGCATTTCAGGTTTTTAGTATGAAACATAAGTTCAAAATATTTTATCTTAAGGTAATAGTTTTTGAATGTTTATTTCTTTAAAATTATCTATATTTTATTTTCATTATGGTCACATAGTGGTCACATTAAAAATATGAACTTTTTTTCTTTAATAGATACAACTTGATAAGAAAAGAATCATTTTAGAGTGAAATGCATGATTTCAATTGACCCAAATAGGCGTCACTGAACCTTTCCAGAGAAACACATAATTGATTGCAAAGCAGTTAGAATGTTTCTCATATTTGCTTCCATTATAGGCACGTATCCATGCTTACAGAAAGAGGGCTTAATTGTATCCTATATATTAGTTTCTAACTAAAATAAAAAACACTTAATCTAATAGAGTTCCAATGACTCATATTAAAAAAAATAGAGGCAAAGAAAGGTTAAAAAAAGTAAAGTAGACAAACAAGCCTTCTCCCCTCTGCTTAATACAATGTTCTAAAGGCTTATTTGCATCCTATTTACTTTGATTTAATATATTTTACATAAACTTAGTATCAAGTTATCACATTCAGAAAAATAAATAATATATTTCCGCACATTTATTTAAAAATACAACTAAAATTTAGCCATTCTATGTATAAACGATATGATTCAGGCATTCACTTGGAGAAAAAGAACAGCCTTGCTGTACCAATCAAAACATTATTTACTTAAAAACCATTATAAACAAATAATGATTGCTCATCTTCTAATTAAAAGTATTTTGTCCTTTTTCAGAAAAGGAGTCTTTACCTCCTTTACCTATGCTGCATGGTCCAAAAATATTAAATTCTAAAGCAATGTTAATTCCTTAACTATCAGTTTATTGCCTTTGTTTCAAAAGAAACTAATTTTGGGTAGGTATCCCTAAAAATCCCCACCTACGCTGCTCAGGATCTGTTTCTACCAGCTGGAATTCTGCTGGCTTCTGGAACAAAAGTCAAAGAAGCAAGCTAGTCTTAAATAAATGACAAACACTGTTCTATTTTAGATGTGAAAGAAATATTTCCCAGAATAAATTAATTTAAATACATGTATGACACATATTTCTAGAAAGTGTTGGAACTTGTCTTCTCTCATCACTAGGACTGAATCTGGCTTCTTTTCTAAGTTGTGAATACACAAAGAGCATGTTTGACTATGATATGATTATAGAAAAAGCAATATTATGAATTTTACAGACCATATATATTTCTTCTAGAAGAATGATTATTTATCATTTCAAGGATTTATGTGTTAAATGTGGATCAGTGATAGAATGAAAAATAATATTCATGTTACTCAATTTTTCTTTCTTATATGTATTTTTATAAACTATACGTTGTTTAAAAATGATATGCGTCAGATTATCTTCTAAGATTTGAAAACCTGTTTTCTTATATTTTAATTTATTTTTCGATTCAATATGTGCTGAATACATTAATTTGCATATTGAGAACTAAATAGTTTTGCATTTGAATTCTAATCTAATTTGCATTTCACACTTTATAAAGTGAGAAGTAGCCTAAAAACATTAGGAGCTAATACATACTTTTAAAACTCTATATGATCCAGAAAATCAGACATTAAGTTTGTAGTACAGACATCACCATAGAGCAAAAAAAAAAAAAAAAAATTAACATTGTATTTCCTACAGGTATTTCCTACATTTTCAGGCATTAGTCTCAAAAAGTTTTTGATTTTAAAGAGATATTATTAAGTCTTCAGATATATTTATATATTGAGCATTTCTATGAGATATAATTATAACATTTTTCTCATTTTACCTTGATGTAGTCTGATTACACAGGAAGGATTAATGTGCTTACCTAAAACAGAAAGGAGAAATGCATGCTGTTAGTTTCAAAGGAATATTATTTTGAAGTTTGCTGTGAACCAAACAAGACTGTAGAAAGCAATCACAACTCTCATTCCAACCTCTATTTTCCTTTGTGCCCTAGAGATCTTTAGGTTGTGACAAAATCAAACGGAATGTTGTTTCCAAAACTGCATAGTCAAAAGAGCCTTGACAAATTCCTCAGTAGCAAGCACATTTTTATTGACTTGAAGACATCTATTTTTGTCAATTCTGTTCTGCCCCTGGCATACAATCCATCAAATGAAAAAATATCAACAATAGGTTTGGTGGGATTGTAGTACTTCCCAGGAGACCTTAGAAACATCCTTCCTACAAATGCAGGGTTCCTGCTTTTACTACACTATCAATCATATTGTCCACGTACATCTGCTTGGGAAATTTTCAAATGTAAGTCTGTTTAAAATCAAGTCAAGTAATAATATAGTGGAAATAATGAAGTGTCTACAAAATTATACTCTCAACTGAACCACAAGCACAAATTAGGTCTATGGTCAAACTAGAAATGCACATTTTTCTTCTTTATATTAATAAACCAAGAGGTAAAGCTAAATAATGAGGCACACTACATTTTCAGAGAATATTTATCATCCTTAAAAGTGGATTTTTTTTGTGTTCCTACCTATCTCCAAATTTGAGAAAAGAGTCAAATGGGCTCTGATCTGATGCTAAGGATGAGGTGTGGGTTTTAAGAAGGGATCATTAACATCCACCATCTGAATTATGAGAGAAACCATTGCAAAGGTCTAATGTGCAAAATATCAGTAAAGTAACTTATTGAAGACATAAATTTAAAAACTACATGTGGAAGTCTAATATAATGAAATTTGGGAAATTATTAGCTGCTTACTCTACAAATTCCTTACAGATTTGTGTTTTACGTTGGATGGTAGAGACTAGAGTTTATGAGCCCTCCTTAGATTATTTATTTTCAGGTTCACAATTTTTGACCACTTTGAGATCAGTAATTATATCTATCTTTTTGACTACAACATCTTGTATAGCATTAGATATTTGTAGAAACTCAGCTATTGTTTTGGAATAAATAAATAGATGAATAAAAGAATAACTGGACTAATCACATAGAAAAATCAAAAATTAATAGTTAAGCAATTTTCTAATAACACTGAGAAGAGTCGAATGTTTAATACCCAGGGTAAATTGATTTGTTTGACTATTTGATTGCTTAGCTTTTACTTGGTGAAGCTAATAAAAGCAAAATTTGATTTATATTTTAAAATTAAAACTGGAAAACAAAGCAACAATGTTTTATGGTTCAATAAACTGAAATGTCACATCAATAGGATATTAGGGAGCATTTTTTGGCAATTTTAAGCATGTAAAACAAGAATTATAGGTTGCTATTTACCAATAAACATGTAATTCATTTTACATAATGTCTGTTTTGAGAGGTGGAACTTCTAATTGGAATATGCTGATTTTCCAATTAGCATGGTGAAGGCAGATTTGCACATTTGAGGTAGGTTGCAGTTTCCCTGGTTTGTATTTCCCCTAAATGTAAAATGGTGGAAGTGCCGGTAGTTTCCTTTATTTCCTCTATTGCTGAAGATTATGAAGATGAAAAAAAGATTCTTAGATACAAATAGCTCTTGATAAAGGAGATTCATGACCACCCTATAATTACTTTCTACCAGGGTTTTGACCAATTACTGTGCCATTTCTTCCCCCTCCATGGAGTGAGTTGTACTTATGAGTATTTATTTTCTTTCTTTGCTCCATTATACATATTTGAGATAATCTGGGCAGTGAGCCAGACTGCTTTATTTTTTTGTTTATTATTTGTAGACTGTCCTAGATTCTTGTGTGAGAGCATATTCTAAATTATTACCATAATTATAGAAAGAGTGTCACTCTCTGAGATTTTTAACATAATAAGATTCTCCAATCATTTTATAATAAGCTAAATACTATATATTTTTTGAAGTGCTGTACTACATCAATAAAGTATTTTAATTTTAATATTGCCTGACTGTCTAGACTGTGTTCCAGGCACAGGATGATTTTAATTCTATCACCTGTTGTCTGAAATCGAAGACTATTTATAAACTGATTTTAATTCATTTTTCATGTAATTATTGTTCTGATACATTGTACAGTGCTATCCTGTAATACATGGTGTTGCTAACAAACCCTCACTTCAGTGCCATGCAGACTATCACTGCCCTCCTGGAAGAAAATCATAATTAAACACATACGAAAGGCATAAGGTGTAATTTTAAAAGCCGAAGACAATTAATGTAAGTGGAATCTGTTACACATAGCATCTAATTGTGTGTATACTTGTTTTTTTAAGTGCAGTCACTTCAGAAAGCTAAACAGTCAATCGATTTCCAGACCAGATCACAGTAGCCTCCCAGAATTTAAACTCCCATGTGGTTTGGACTGTGCGTGCGATAGTGATAACCATTAAACATTATGTTTCCAACATAACGGGCTACCTGGTTCTATGGAAACCTTGAATCAATAGTTCATGGAAACTTCCATCTTCCCTATAGTTTATTTTTAAACATCTTCCTCACCTCCCATTTTTTGGGTGCTTGGATACAAATATTTAAAACTGGAACGAACTTCAAATATGTTCTAATTCATAGCTGGGTGTTGTGGTGGGCACCTGTAGTCCCAGCTACTTGAGAGGCTGGGCATAGAGGATTGCCTGCACTCAAAAGTTTGAGGTTTATGTGAGCTATGAGGCCATAGCACTCAACCCAGGACACAAAGTGAGACTCTGTCTAAATATATATATATACATATATGTATGTATATGAAGTATGTGAAGTATAGATTATATCCAAAAATCTTTCACAGTGTGCATAATATATATATAAAACAATATATCATATATATATTATATTTTTTATAAAATGTTCTAATTCAGTCCTACTATTTTAAACAAAAACTGTAACTTGTAGGGAGGCCGAGTGCTTTAGTTAGAGTGACACAGCTTTTGTTTTCTACTCTTTTCCCTTTACTTTGGAGATATACATCATACATTTTTCTCTCTTTCAAAAGAAACATATTCTTGTATATTTAATGCAAAACTTAAAAATAATTAGGCTTCATATGGACAATGATCACTAGCCACTCTTTCCACAAAAATTGCACACACACAACTGAATAGGCATGCAGACACACACAGATTTCCTGTTAGGATCAGGCTCATTTCCATTCGTAGAATTCACTCTGCTCAGCAACTCCAGTATTAAAACCCCTCACATTCTAAATTATGGGATTTAAGTCATGCTTTGTATGCCTAAATACTATATATTTTTTGAAGTGCTGTACTATATCAATAAAGTATTTTAATTTTATCTGATTCCCATTGGACTTATTTCAGAGTAGTCTCCCAAAGCAGTTCCCATTGTTCTATTTTGCCTTTTGAATTATTTCACTCCAGAGCACATCTTTTTCAGTCTAATTTTTTTAATGTGTATGAATATGTTTTATTTATTTATTTTTTATTAAATCATAGCTGAGTACCTTAATGCAATAATGGGGTACAATGTGCTGGTTTTGTATATCATTTGAAATATTTCATCCAACTGGTTAACGTACCCTTCACCGCATTTTCTCAGTTATTGTGTTAAGACATTTGTTAATACTCTACACTTAGTAAATTTAACATGTTCCCTTGTGAAATGCACCATAGTTGTGTTCCCATCAATTACCCTCCCTCCACCATCTGCCCCCTCCTCCTCTTTCACTCTAATTTACATATTTACTATCACCCTAACTTATCCCTGGTCCCACTTCTAAGAAGTCGGTTTGGAAATTATAAGTCGGTTTGTCGTTATTACGTTTACTCTGTTCTTGCAGAAGTTTTGCCAACAAACTGGCTTACGTATAGCTAAATTTTCTTGTCATAGAATGCACATTATTAAAAACATTCTGTCAAAGAGAGATCAGCAAACTGTTTCTACAAAGTACCATACTTTGCTCACTACTGGTATTGGGCATTTTGAAAAATAAAATCGCCAGTAATATGGAATTGACCGAGTCATGATGTAGTGGGTGTCAAGTAAAATAACAAGCCATAAATAGCTGCAGGTACAATACCAAAAGAAATGTGTGCTCATGGAAGCCTATTTCTGAAGTGACTACAAATATAATGCCAGGATTTTACCCCTTTGGGGTTTACTTATTATCTCTATGTGGAAAACAGTTGGAATAGAGTATCTCCAAAAATCTTTCACAGTGGGTGGTTGAGAAATCATTACTATGGATAATGAGACTTATTACCATGTAAAGATATACAAAAATGCATATCTAAGGTGATATTCAGATTCTGCAGATATCTATACCTCTTTTCACTCAAATAAACAGCAATTACAGTTTTAAAAATTTCTAAAAAATTTTATTGGTTAAAAAAAAATACAACCTGGAGGTATTACTACTGTAAAACTCGTTGAATTACCCCTAAGAGACAGATATAATTATTAACTTTCTTTGATATATTTTTGAGATCATGAGAAGGCATTGATATGTAAAAATCCATTGATATAATATTGCTGAGGAACATGGGGGATTACATTTTTCTTTCGTTCATTCACCTTAGACCTATGAAGACAAATATGTTGCCTAAGACTCCATTTGTATCGAAGGAGCAAAAATGAAAAGCAATAAATATATGGATTTTAAATAATGTTTATATGTAAAGAATTCTCCATAACAAGGATATTGTTTGCCTTTTTCTGTTTAAAAAGAAGTATTCATGGTTCTTTTCACAGTAAGTTTGCAACAATACCTGCATAGGTTAATTCAAATATAAGCTTGGAAAAATTTTTCTTGGTTACCTTTGTACATTTATCTTACTAGCAGAATTAATGTTTTCCATACTTAAAATATTGTTTTATCTACAATATCATGTGGCAAGTTACTTTCAAGTAAAGAATTTGAATGTTAGTACATTTACGCTTAGGTCTGTTACATTAAAAATGGTAGGCAAAACATTGTATTTTCGGTAGTTAATTCTGTAATGAAATTTTACTTTTAATAAAAGATAAGAATTGTAGTAGAATTATTGAAAAAGCCATGAGATATTTTATCTCTTATGAAGTATATATATCAGTTAAAAATTGTTACTATAAATCCAAAAATAAAAAGCCCAGAGTACAGATTAAATATCAGAATGTGGGTACAGTGACCTGCATTTATAGTCCCATCTGCTTGGAGTCAGAGGCGTGATATCCCTTGGCTCAGGAGTTCGGGTCTATCCTGGGCAACATAGTGAGACCCTGGCTTTCAAAAATAAAATCAGAAGACTTTTGCTAATACACAAATTTTAAAATTATTCCTTTTTAAACTTGTGCTATGTTTGTTTTCTATTTTAACATATGCTGCTGAATTTTGACCTTCTGTTTCTGAATACAATCAGGAATAAGGTTGCAAAGTCAGTGTTGCATATCATGGTCCTATTCACACATTCTAAATAGATGTCAAACTTATTCACCTCAGTGGAGCTGGTCAAACTTGTTTATATCATTTAGATCTTCTCCAGATTTGACTTTCCACTGACTTTGAGAGTTACAAGCTAAAGAGCAGCTAAATTAAGCAGAACATAAAAACAGAGCAAAGCGAAAAGAATATTTAAGTCCAAACCTACTCATTGACTTAGCTTATGCTGCCCTTTACACATTTGATGTGCAAAACAACAGAAACCAAATACTGAATGTGAGGGAAAAATGCAAGAGAAAAGTTTGTGCTTTGCACACCTCTGCGCTGATGCTAGAAATTTTATATTACAATGAAAAGTTGTTATTTGTCTCAAGTGAAAAAGAAAATGGATCAGATTTGACTGTGAAAGAGGAGGAAGAGAAGAAAAGCATTGTGGACACATGAGATAAGAGTGGACCATTGATAGAAAAAAATATGAAAGTATAAATTTAAAATACCAAGAAACCCAAGGAAAAAAAAGGAAAGAAAAAACAAAAATGCCAAATATTTTGACCTAACATAGAATTAACTGAAAGAGAATGGAAAACCAATTACTACAAACTTAATGTTTCTTCTACCTTTATTAATTGTACTACTTTTATGTACGGTACTCCTTTCATTGACTGAGGCACAAATATTGATAAAAGGTCTCACAAGCATAGAATGTAATATATAAAAAATTCCTCAATCAGTTTTTGCACTGAGTGCAATGTCTCTTTTCATTTGTTAATTGGAGTTGTTAATGTCTGAATATTCCTAAACATTATGATATCAACTGTCAAACATCACAATGTGAAAGAAAAAGAAAATAATACAATGAAGCCATTATGATGAGTACTTCATGGCAGAAGTTCTGTAAGTTGGCTACATATTCTAAATACCTGGAAAGCTCTAAACATAAACCAAACACACTAATGTCTTGAGAATTTAATTGGTTTGATTAGAGACCGTTCTTCTGAATGGTTCAGAACCATTTCAGGTGCTTTTTAATGAGCATCAGAGAACTTGTTCGAAGCTCTCATACATGCATTTATCTCACCTGCTCTTAAAGTGATCCTCATTGATTCCTCTCCTAATCTTTTACAGTCTTTGACTGCAACCCATATTAAAGAAATACATCGTGTTACAGCACCCTGTGAACGCCTTTGTGTGTATGCATAGATGTTTAATTACAAAACAAGTTCCATAAAACAATAATCCTCTTTACACTTGTGGTATTTTTCTATCCTCTTATTTTTTAATGCTGTTCATAAACATTTAAACTTAACATGAATCACTAATCAGTCACAATTTGCAGTTTGGTGATTACTGGACATTTCTTATTCACAAGTAACATATTCTGCATAACCATACTCTAAGAAAATAGAGAAAAGACTATGTGTATGCATGTGTGGCTTTTTTTTTTTAACTCCACAGTAGAGTCATTCATTGTGTTGCTTATGTATATAATATTTCAAAAAACGAAGCTCCATTGAGGATGTGTGTTGGTTGTGTGGTAGGAGCCGACTTTTAGCTAGAGCCTCCTATGTTTTGCACCATCTGGACACATTACACTGATTTCTAAGGCAGAAGTGGCAGAACATTAAGGATCGACTTACATATTGATTGTCTGATCTGATTAACTCCAGTTATCCAAATCGGTGTGTAAAGAAATATACAAAGCAGCAATGGCAATGAAGAATTATGTGTTTGAATGCTAATACATTGGTCTAACAATAAAATAAAAATCTCAAACTACTTAGGAAATACAATTCTTCAAAGACAGAATAAAAGAGTATGTCAGAATGATCTAGGTTTTATTATATTCACCTGAATTGAAGTAAAAATACAAAGCAATAAAACCTAACCTTCTACTATTAATTTCTAAGCAATGACCAAAACACTTAGCCTTACATGTGCTTTATTTAAAATTGTGAAACTCAGGAGACATATTTACAATCTGTCCTTAAATAGGGACATAAAAATCAATGCAACTATTCTGGCAAAGTGTCTGGTTTACTGAGCATACTTACCAACAGAAGCAAGCATTTAGAAATCCAGAAATCAAAATGTTCCTTTAACGGAACTTAAGAAAATTCTTCCAGCGATTTGAATATGTTAACAATCTACTCAGGTTCTTAATTTCACTATTTTTCCCAATTGTCATTTTCTCACATAAAAACGTTTGTATGTATAAAACTGTTTCTGTAATGAGGTACAGTATAATATGTGTAAAGCTCCCACTCCATCTAAAACTTAGGCTGATGATGTATCAGAATGTCTTTTTAAAAGCTAGATAACTCATAAACTTACTAAAGAAAATATTTAAAAACTTCTATGATCTATATATCCCTTTTATAAAAAGTCACTTCAATAAATCCCCCCCCAAAGGTTATATCATGAAGGAATAGAAGTACTTTCTGTTGACATAAACAGTAATTGATAAGGTTTTCTTGAATACTCGTATAGAAATGCTGATGTATTACACTTAGGATTACGAGTTAGTTCTCATTTCCTTTCAACTTTTGCCTCTGGATAAGCTCAGCTATTCCCAGGAAGAAACACTGATCAAGTACATTTGTCATGCGAGCAACTATAATAAGGTCATTCATCATAGTCTGTCAGAGTTTTATTCTAGAAAGACTACTGCATTTTTATTGTTACTTAAAAATCTACTGTCACTCCAGCAGAAAATTTGGTAGACGTTTTGGACATGTTTAAAAGCCCTTCCAAACTGATAGTGGCAGATAATTAAGTTATCAGCTACCAAAGCTCCTTTTTATTTTCTTTTTCTACAATATGTATGACACCAGCAACCCTTTTGGCTGGTTTAATCTGACCTGTTCACAGACCATGATACCTTGTTCTCTTTCATTTTTCCTCTTTAGGAGTAGCCAATGACCAAAGTAATTCACAATGACAAATGAAGCCTTTCTCGGGAGTCTAATTGAGCAATTTTGTTTTCCTACAACATCCTGAACTCCTTTCACTAAGGTGGCAAGAAATAGTTGGTAGACAGAAACTCTGTGGATTAAGGGTTTCTGAAGAAAAACTAAATAAACTCTACCCAGGTGTACCATGTTATACCTCAATCATATTTCTTGTCATTCAATTCATCTACTCAATTATTCACTCTGTGTTTGTCCTTTACCTGAAACCACTTTCAATGATGTTTCATTGTGATGGCCACTTCATCAATTTCTAAAGTCTTAGAAGCTATAAACTGATGCCAGCACCCAGTCCACCTTCAAAGCAGTCCATTTCTAAGGTCTTCATACTCCTCTTGGGAATTTATAAACTGATTCCAGCACCTCGTCCGCCCTTCAAAGCAGTTTTGGCACCCTTTTTCTTGGAATGACCATGAGATGTTCTGAATGTCATAAAAATTTCTCCCTTTCTTTCCTTTACTTTCAGCTACAGGAAAAAAGTCATTGAGGGCCAGATCAGGTGACTAGAGAGGGTATTCGGTCACAGTTATTTGATTACTGGCTAAAACTCCGTCATACTCAGTGCCACATGAACTAGTGCATTGTCATGATGCAAGAGCCTTGGTGAAAAGTTCTGGTCTCTCTCGTCTAATTTCTTCATGCAGACTTTTCAGCACTTCCAAATAATAAATACAGTTAACTTTCTGTACAGCTGGTACAAATTCCCAATGGAGAATCCTTCTAATATCAAAAGAGGTTAGTGGCATAATTTTGATTTGATTTGGACTGATGGGACATTTTTGGCTGTGGAGAACTGGCTGACTTCCATTGTGTACTTTTGACATTTTGTTTCAGGGTTGTGTTGGAACATCTGTGCTCTGTCATCCATGATAACATGGTGCAAAACACCATCTTGCCTCTCTAAAAGGTTGGGGGTTTTTGTTTGTGTGTGTTTTTAGGGGGGATTCATTGAGGGTACAAAGACTTAGGTTCCACTGATTGTGTTTGTTTAGTAAAGTCCCTCTTGTAATTGTGCCCTGACCCCAGGAGGTGTGGCATAGACTGTGACCCCACTCCCTTTAAATTTCCTATGTTTTTTTTATTGGTGAGTTCCTCTGGGGCCATATTTTCATGTATCTTTCTCATGCCAAGATTTTCCTATTTTTCTATCAATATTTACCTCGTATACTATGCTTCTCACAGTCAACCTACAATTTTGAGTCATGACATTTTCAATGATTTTGTCAGTTCTGCTCCTTACCAGCCACCCTGACCTATCTTCATCAGTGATACTTTCTCTCCCCTCACGAAAATGTTTAATTTATTTATATACTGATGCTTTCTTAAAGGCATTATCCTCAGAAACTTGGACTAACATGTCCCTGACATCACTTCCACTCTTGCCAAGTTTAACAAGAAATTTACGAATGTTTTTAACTGGTTTGTCAAAGATCAAATAGCGGTAAGTATTTGGGTTTATCTCTTGGTTCTCTATTCTGTTCCAGACATCCACCTCTCTGTTTTTGTGCCAGTACCATGCTGTTTTGATCACTATCGATTTATAGTACAGTCT
>CAUYON010085618.1:0-32406 GCA_963573935.1 Arctocebus calabarensis | reverse complement strand
CTACTTGGGTGGCTGAGGCAAGAGAATCGCTTAAGCCCAAAGCTGGAGGTTGCTGTGAGCTGTGACTCTACAACACTCTACTGAGGGCGACAGTGAGACTCTGTCTCCACAAATAATAATAATAATAAAATAAAAAAATAAACAGAGACTCTGTTTCATAACATTGTCTTAGTTATTCTGGAACCCAAGTTAATGACGTTACTACTGCTCAGAAAGTTGCTGACAGACGGAAAGGGGACATAGTGAAGCATGAAGCTCTTGTTGAACCTTCTTGCAGGAAATGGTACACTTGACTTCACTTGCATCTTGTTGACCAAAGCATGTCACAGGGCTATGCTTGAGCTCAGTGGATAGGGAAATGCAATCCTATCACATGCTAAGGAAGAGAGAGCTAAATATTTGGGAATGGAAATAAAGATTGCCACAGTAGTACACTTTGAATACTCATTGTTTTCAGAGTGGAATAAGCTAAATATGTAACTAACGTCAAAAGAGATTCCTTTAAACTAATGGATGCATCTATAAATGTAATTTGTTAAGAAACTTAGGAATGTCTTAAAGAATGCCCTAATATTTTAGTCTGATGTCACAGAGAACAGTCATGATCTTTCAAAATATTTCTCAGAATGTGTAAAATAGAATAAGGGACTTCCTGCTGTGAGATTACTTGTTCTCATGTAGTTCTTTTGTCTTATAGGCTAGAGGTGCTAATTAATTTTCTAATCTGAATATATCTCCCATGATTATGTTTTTCAAATGGTACTGTGTCTGAATTGGCAATAGAGTTTTATTTTATTTTATTTATTTACTTTTTGAGACAAAGTCTCACTATGTCACCCTTGGTAGAGTGCTGTGGCTTCACAGCTCACAGCAACCTCTAACTCTAGGGCTTAAGTGATTCTCTTGCCTCAGCCTCCCAAGTAGCTGGGACTACAGGTGCCTGCCACAACTCCTGGTTATCTTTTTTGTTGTTGTTGTTGTAGTTGTCATTGTTGTTTAGCAGGTCCGGGCTGGGTTCAAACCTGCCAGCCCCAGTGTATGTGGCTGGCGCTGTAACCACTGATCTATGGGCGCTGAGCCAGCAACAGAATTTTAGATGAAAGAGACATTAAAAAAGGAAAACCTCAAAACCTAGAACAGGCAGCATTTGGGGGATCTGAATTACATCTGAATATAGAACCAGGGATAGATTTATATCCAGAAACAATCATCAGTTTCCAACAATGGCTCACATTGGAACCATCTTTGAGCCCAAAAAAACATACAGATGCCTGAGCTCTACTCCAGATGTGTTACATCAGAATCCCTGGTGGCAGGAAGTGTGTATGTGGATTTTGAGAGGGTGACACAGCATATTGTAATAGGCAGGATAGCCTGAGAAACTGGTCGGCAAAGCACATCATGACTTGGAGACTAGAAGACTGGGATTGTCCCAAATAGCTACTCTATTCAAATGTTTCTCCACATCTCCAGGAGAGCAGACACTGGCACACTGGCTGTAGCATGATCACGTCAATGCGATTGAGTTAAGGAAAGGAAGTTGGGGTTTTTGGTTTTAATGAGTCTGTGGGGGGAAAGGTCAAAGCCAAAAAATGCAAATTGTTGCTGTTGCTTTTGAAATAAAGATCTAGACCACGTGGCCTTGAACTGCAAGATTCTCTTGGTTAACCCAGACAGTAGTAAAGGGTTGGGTGGATGGGACGGAAAAGGAGGATTTGCTCCTCTGGAGTATATGCTCCAAAATTGATGTCCTTTACACAACAGAGGTATAGTGGTGGCTTTTTAGTTAAGATTATGAAATGAAGCTGTTAGAGGAAGCTGTGTAAAAGCAGGACGTGATTAATGTGAAGAGGTGTCTTATATGTTCTTAGCCAAGAATAGAACCTGGCTAACCTTTGAACTAATCGTTTATTCCTGTCATTGCCATGAATGACAGATAATTCCCTAGAGAATCAAATGCCATAAATTCCTCTGGAAGGGTGGGGTGTGTAGTCGGGAGGGTGAGCATGGACTCCTTTGGGGCCAAGATGCTGCAGCAGTGCGATCCAGGTGGTGAGGAGCCCCCTGCCCTAGGACATGGGGCCAGAGGCTGCGGGAGAGTGAAGTAGGAGAGAGCTGAGCTGGGCTGTCCCGCTTGCCCTCTTATTTGCCGAGGACTTTACGTGCAGTACCCTATTCAGTTTTCACAAGTATCCTGCTAGGCAGATTTCTTAACTCTATTTTATAGAAAACAAAATTGAGGTTGACCAAGTTAAAGACAATGACCTCAAATATGCTGATTGGCATATTGAAAACTCTTGAGAAGCGTAGCTGCAGAAAGGGCTGTCTGACCTGTCCTTTCCTACCTGCAGCCTGTCACAAAGTTTCTTAGAGGGAGGTGGGTGAGAACATAACTTTGTACCAGGGTGAAGACATAACCCTGTCACAAGGAACCATGCAGCAATGGGCCTGCACCATAGACCTCCTGAAGGAAGCCTTATCTTCCACTCTCTTCCCCTTCTCCCCACATCTCCTAGTGACTTCCCTGGATTTCACTATCCCCAGCCCAAATCTCTTTGTCCTGACATTTCTTCACAAATTTATTGCTCTTTGTCTAAAACTTAAAAACGCTTTCTACTTTGGCCATTTCTTTGGGTCCCCACTCTCTCATGAGGGTCCTTACATACATGTTACGATTAATAAAACTTCTGTGCTTTTCTCCCGTTAACCCGTCTTGTGTAGATTGATTCCTAGACCCAGTTGAAGATCCCACTTAAGAGTAAGATGGATAGCGGGGATCTTTAAACTCTCCTACAAATCTAAGACGTTAAGCAGCTTGCTAATGTTTCAGAGTTAATATATCATAAAGACAGGATTTGAATCCTATTCTAAAGACTCAAAAGCCAGACTTTTACTACTATCCTACATTGCCTACAAGAGAAAAAAAGTGGTAATATGGACAAACTTTGACACCATCACAATTTTGTGTCACTAATACTTGCCCAACACTACATAGTTTTATTAAGCTGAAAGAAAATACTGCCAATTTCCAAAATAGCTTTCAGCACCAGACTCAAGTGAATGTACAAGTGTTATTTATTACACTTGGCAAAAAGAGAGAGAAGAAGCCTGAACTTTATGAGTAAATCCTGAAGGGTGACATCCTTGTGGTGGAGAGGTGGAGGTTCAGAGTTATATTTGTCTGACTTACAAAGTGGGGGTGTGGTTGCTCATGACTGTCATCCCAGTGATTTGGGAGGGCAATGTGAGAGAATTGCTGGATTCCAGGGACTAAAGACAAATCTGCTCAATGAAGTGAGACCTCATTTCTACAAATAATTTTACAAATTATCTGGGCGTGATGGTGTGGGCTTGAGAGGCTGACATGGGAAGATCCTTGAGCCTAGAAGTTGGATGCTGCAGTGAGTTATGATGATGCCACTGCACTCCAGCCTCTTTGAAGAGCAAGACCCCAACTCTTTATCTCAAGGAATCTAACTTGAATTATACTCACAAGGTTGGTAAGTGAAGCATAGCAACACATGTGTCATCACCTGGAACATCCCGCCAATTTCCCTCTCTCCTGTAACATGTTATAGCTTCCTTCAAGGATTTTGTTTTCCTTCTGGTTTGCTCTTGAAGGCATTTTTAAAAGCTTTTTGTCCCTCCATTCACTATGTTGCCCTCTGAATTCAACATGTTGTAACCAGTGCAAACCAAGTCTCTCGGGGGGCTCCCACATTTCGGGGTACTTTTCCTGACACTTTTAACTCTCCTTATGATGAGTGGCACTGGCCGAGGTCACGATGCCTTCGGAGAGGCGTGCCCACGCTGGATCAGTTCCACTCATCTGCCCTGGAGTGCTCTCATATCCTCTTCTCTGACCCACTGCCATGCCCAGATAAGCTCTGGAACCTAAGCGTGTGATACTGTCTCTGAGTCCTGCATTAGGAAAGAATGGTGACAAGATTATTCCTACTGGACAGCGCGGGTGTTTATTTTTCAGGATCATGTGAAACTTTGGTTGACTCTCCTTTACATTTGGCTCTGGTCATGGACAGAGGTGAGGACCAGCTCCCATCCTTGGCCTATGCTTTGTGTCTGAGTGCCTGCGTCAGCTCTTGCCCAGCTGTGCCAGTTGTGGGGCTGCCTCTGGCCCACAGCACCAGGGACTGTGGTGAGGGTGGTGGGTGTCTCTGAGCTGGAACACACACTAAAAACCATGAGACTTACTCTCACGACTTCTCTCTAGGTTCTATGCCAGTTGGCAGCAGCCCTCCTGCTGTGGGCCCAGCCAGCCCTTTGAGGGATTTTGATATCTTTGCTCTGCGACTCTCTGTCTTCTGGTGTTTCTGATAGATGTGACGATGCTTTCCCTGGCTGATCTTACATTGCTCTTGCTGAATGACCTCTCCTTCAACAATGCAAATATTCTTTTTGACCTGTCAGTGGGCCCTTCTGTTCTCCTTGCTAATGGTGGTGTGTGGTCAACAAGAAAAGAAATCACACTTTGGGAATGCAGTGAAAATGCTTCACGAGTTCCAGTGAAGACAATTTTGGAAGAAATATTTTCCTGTATTTAGGCCATAAAAAGTCTATATAGTAAATTTAATAATGTGAACATGAATTATCATTCGCACTTTCCTCAATACTCTGGTAACACCTGCATCAATGAAACAGTAACAACCTTTGAGAGAGTCACTGGGAGAGAGTCCTCATGGGTGGCACAGTGAGTGATTACGTGATTACGTGAGTAATGATGTAACCAGCATTAAATAAATGGTATTAGGGAATCGCACGGGCGGGAAGATCTATCATGTTTCAATACAAAAGGTCCGAACGCCCACGGCATTGTGGCAATAGCAGCATTGGTACGTTTTTCTCTTGGCAGGAGATATGAAATTAGGCAGGAATAAATAGAGCATTTGGCAATAAAGAACACAAATAGACGGCTCCTGGACCCCAAAAGGAGGAGATGCCAGCTGGACCTGTGAAGCACCTTTACATGCTCTGATTGGACAGCAATATAACTCACTTTTTTTCGGTCTTCTATTTCAAACCTTTATTTGGATAACTTACCTAACATGGGCTTGTGAATTTCTCAATAAATTTTGAAGTAAAATTGTTTATATTATGCACTCTGGCCCTGTACAACCCAGAGGTGCCCTGACATTATCAGACAGTCCCAAAACAAACTGAAGCTTCATAGGATATCCCCATCATAAAGGGACCTTGACTACATCCCTCGAGTTTTGGAAATGCAAATGCTTTCAGAGAAAATCAATATGGATACCTAATTGGTAGGCTGAAAGTATAGTCTGAAAAGGGGGGAACTCCAAAACATTAATCACAGAAAAGGCGAATAGATACTTTTTTGTGCCAATGAAAACAGCCTAGCAGCCATATGAACAATGGAGATCTCCACGTGCAGAGTTTTAATAACAGGGAGGGACACAGTATAATAAGAGGCCCAGATCTTGATTACTTTTCCTAATGAGAGTGAAGCATAGCATGGAAAAGTGACAACTTGAGATAATTCAACATGTCACATTAGCTTTGAGTTTCAATCTCTTCCATAACCAGTCTTCATAAAAAGTGCTAATGAGTAGTAAATTGGACTGATTTGAGTTTTCCTTCTATTTGCTTCTTGTGCTGATCTTTAGAGAAAGGGTTGAAAGGCAGTGGGATGTCATGGATAGCCCGTTGGAGCAGAAGCCAAGCAGCCTGAGTTAGAGTCAGCGCTCTGCAATTAACCATCTGTGTGGTCCCGGCCAAGGAAGGCGAAGAAGTTAGCTGTTTCTGAACATCTGTCAGGTGTCGTGCTGTGCTAGGTCCGGAGGGGACAGGTGAACAAAGCCCTCAGACCATCCACAAACTAGCAGTGGAGATGGACATGTAAAAAGACAGTTGAGACAGTGCATGACAAACCTCTTATTGGGGTATGGACAAAGCGTCTGGGAGTCCAGAATATAGTGCGATTAACACACAATGAGAAAATCAATAAGGATACATGCTGGTCAGGGCAGTTTAATAGTAAATATTGAAAGCCACACATAAGTTTAACATCATAGGAAGTACATTGAAAAGAGTAAAAAGGCATGCCTGAAATTAACTTTAACAATATATTTTATTTAACTCAATAGATCCAGAATAGTATTTCAACGTGTAATAGATTCATAATCATGCATTAATGAGATAGCTTACATTTTTCCACTACATATTTGAAATTTAGTGTGTATTTTAGATTTACAGTGCATATTCATTTGGACTAACCACATTTTGAGTGCTCAGTGGCCACTGGTGAGTAGCGGCTGCTGTCTAGAAAGATGCACTGATAAGTCTGCACCTGGGTCTACAGACACTTAGAGTGTATGCACACTATTCAATGAGGGATTCGTAGCTTCACATGAGGACATGTGAAAAAGACATAGGAGCTCGCAACAACCTCCAACTGACACTGATACTGGTGAGGGTTCTCACTGACACTGATACTGGTGAGGGTTCCCCTGGGTAGCTTTTAAAACAACAGATTCCTAGACCTCTGGAGATTCTGACTCACTGAGTCTTCAGTGGATCTTAGGGATTTATATTTATACACGAACTCTGATTATTCCCAGTTATGTCTGAGGTGGAGACCATTAGCCAATAAGCTCAATAGGTGTCACCTGTGAAAATCACAAGGTCATCTGATTTTAGATAGCAATAGGAGAAGTGTCTTCTGCTGTGTAAATGGGCCAGAATTGAAACGCTTCTCAAACCGCGTCTCTTCTCCTGTTAGAGTGATGTGGTGCCTGGAGCTGGCCCTGCCTTCCCTTCAGCTGTCCACCTGCTCAGCTGGGGTCGGTGACATCTCTACACAAGGCTTCAGGAAGGTGCTCAGATTTCGTTTTTCATTTTAGTTCACACTTTTTGTCTGATGCTTTCTATTCCTTAATTGTGATTTGCATCACAATCGTCTAGGTAAAATTAAAAACAAATCTTTTGTGGACTCCTCTCCACATTTACCAACTAGAAGCTCAGGGAGTGGGGCCCAGAACTCTGTTTTTACAAACTCCTCGGGGAGCATGTGTTGTGTGGCAAGGCATTTTGGACACAGTGACCTGGAGAATCATCTGGGGACATGTTGCTGGGGTGGCTGCTTCACTGACGGTGTCGGATCTGTTTGCCACCATATACGGTGTGGCATAAAGGCTCAGGAAGTCCTGGTTGTATATTTGGCTCTGCAGCTTACTCACTGTCTGATCTTATTGGTCACCTGCCATGTCTGAGTTTCTGCTCCCTCTTCAGTAAAATGGGGACAATATTCAGTTCATAGGGTTGTTGTTAATGTCCTTGGTCCTGTTTTTCATTCTCTTCCTTGTGTTCAATCTCTCTGAGTGTTCTCATCTTGTTATCCTTCACAGCCCTACTCAGATGTTACCTTCTCTATAAGACCTCCCCTGACCTCCTTACTTAAATAACCTACCCCCCATCCTAGCTTGATATTTCTTTTATCTATTTTACTTTTTGCTTACTTTACTTTTACTTTTTGCTTACCTAGAATGTAATCTAGCCAGTGGCTAGGATAACAGTCTGTTTTGTTGAGTGGTATACTCACTGCCCAAGAGAGTAAACATGAAATTATGAAACATTCACAAAGTATTTGTTGAATAAATAAATGTCGATACTAGGAACATAGTGGGCACTTGTGCAAATCAGGTTAAGAGTTCTCTCTCCTTTGACTGAGAGGTAGACTCTCATTAGGCAGAAATTTAGCACTTAACAATTTTCAACCAAGAATACCCAAGACTAAAAAAAATAATTAAGAAGCTGGTTATATTGGTAAGACTTTCATATGAATTAGGATATTAGTCCAGCAAACATTTTAACAGAGACCCTTTGGCTGAGATGGCAGGTAACTATTCCTACACTCTTATTTCTTCTTCATCCTTCTAGTGAACATATATGGAATTTACTACCTATTCCTTCATGTCTAGGTTTTTTTTTTTAATCTACATAGCAGAAGTTACTATTTTAATAAAATATGGTCATACTGGGCAGTGCCTGTGGCTCAAGGGAGTAGGGCGCCAGCCCCATATGCTGGAGATGGCAGGTTCAAACCCAGCCCCGGCCAAAAACTGCAAAAAAAAAAAAAAATACACATATATGTGGTCATACTAATATTGCCTTTAAATTTGATTGAATCATTCACACTGTAATCAGTGAGTCCTTTCCTTTTATATTTGAACTTGGAAGTAAGAAAGTTGAGTCAGTATCTCCACAAATACATGTAGTAGGTTGACTTATTTCCCTTAAAAAGATATGATCAAGTGCTAACCCCTGGTAATGGCAATGTGCTCTGATTTGGAGACGGGGGTCTTTGCAGATATAATCAAGATGGGGCGAAGTCTGAGGAGCAGAGAAGTCTGAGCAAGAGGGAAAAAGATAACGGTATGCCAAGAGGGGCCATGGAGTAAACCTGGGTAGTACTTGAGCTATGGTATCAGTTTTCCTTCAGCTGAAACTAAGTTCCTTGTCCAAACTTAACGCAAAATTTCTAAGTTGTTTAAAACAAAATTTCTAAATTAGTTTTGGTTGGTTTTTGTTACATGCAAGCAAAAGAATCCTGATCAGTCCATTTCTCCATCAGAAGGATTTCTTTTGTGGATCAGCTTTTCCTTCAGGACTTCTCATCTTTAAAAATGTAACCCTTCCCTTGCTGTTTTAATTAGCAGCATTTAAACAAGCACCACTCAAAGGGAACCATTTGCATGAAACTTTCATGCCTTTGGATTTGGAAATAACTCCCACAGAATTTTCTACCATCTGTAAAAATGAGGAAAAAATTATCATCACTAGAAAATCTTCCTAGTTCTACATCTCCGTCGGAGCCTGTGACACTGGAGTGGTTTCCGAACCCTATTTCTGTGAACCTGCTCCATGTAAAGTATTGTTATGTGAGCTGCAGGAACGCAGAGATAAAAGAAACGCTGTTACTTTCCTCAGAGAGTTTAGAGATTAGTGAGGAATGAGACTCAGAAGCAACAAATTAAAAACCAGGAGGGCATGAAGCAAGGGCTGTGGAGGAGTACCCCAACGGGTTCAACGGCAGCCTTGAAGGATGAATGGAATTTTGAGAACGGAGATATGTGGCCCTCTCCTCTGAAGAAAGGCTTAGTTAGGGCTGTTAAATACCCTGGGAGCTCTGTACCTCCTTCTATTAGGAGTGTTTTCACCTCTGTGCTACAAGCTCTGTGAAGGCAGTAATGACATTGGTCATGCCAGGCAGTGTGTTATTGGAGCTTCCTGTTATCCTTGGTACATGACAGTTGCCAGCAAATTCTTTTGGCATGAATGGCTAAACTTGGTCATAGGTCCCTGCCACTTGGAGAATGAAGCAGGAGGCGATTGTCTCTTTGAGTGGTTTCGGGGACCCTTTTACCCCTGTGCCTCTATGTTAATGCGACTCGTGACACCCCATATGTTCCCTCCTTTCTGTTTCAAACAGCAAGTCTCTCTATTGCTTTGTTCGAGTTTTTGCAAATAAAAGACGGGCTGACTGATTTGTCCGTCTTTTTCAGTTAGGCCATACATGGTCTTGGTCAGATTATATCACGGCTGCCCTTGGGTCCTGTGTCTACCTCGAGGCCGATCAGCTGTACCTGGAAGGAGGCTCTGTAGTTGAAAACACAAGTCCAAGCAGTGTGATCTAGTTGTGGAGTAGTTTTGTTTAGAGGGATATTTGTCCTGGGAAGAGAGAGACTGATTCATTTAGAATATTCCTTCTGTACAACAGCCTAACATGTATTATGAAAAAATTGTCCTAACCACAGTAACTGCCACCACATTAGAATTTGGCAGAGAATGATGAAGAAGTCCACAGAGGAGCTCGTTGACAAAGATGACGACCCACGTGGAAACATGGCTTTAGATCTCCTGGTTGCCATACGCAGAAGATGCAGGTTCTTCCTGCACCCATCCTCCACTTTCTCTGTCCCCTTCTCACTCTCTAGAAAGAGAGAAAGAACCTGATAGCATTTGATGATGCTGAAAATATTCCCTTTATTTTGAACACTGGGAAGAACATCTTGATTTAGGTTTTCAACTAATTACAACATTTACTCACTATGATGTATTGTTTATTTTCTTTTCCTAATCGAGTGTTAGCTTCTAACTCATTCTCCTTTCTCTCTGAAGGTAGATTGGATAAGAGGGAGAGAGTGAAATGTGCACTCATATGATCAGCGTGGTTGTGGATGGAAGGGAATCCAGACATTGAGGCCAAATAATTGCAGGTCTTTTTTCCTGACTTAAAGTGAAGGGGAAGGGCATGCCAAAAAGCACTAATAACTAAAAGAATTCTTTCGTGGTCTCCAGTTCAGCCGAGTACATGTACATACGGCTGCTGAAGGCGTTTGTTGGCAGGGGAGATGAAATGAGGGCAGGAGTTGTTGAAAGTACTTACTGCGCATGTTTGAGAGGTATGTGGCATCCATTTAACCCCGTTTCTGCCCCTAATTCTTTACCCTGAGTAATTTTCATAAATCACTTTGCAGGCCTACTGCTAATAAGGAAGCCCATTTCCTTAGCTCTTCTCTGAGGTAAGATAAATACACATTTGGTACGACAGTGTTTGGCTGAATTTTCCTCGTTCTGTTTGCTTACATTGGAAGATGGTTCCGTGCTATTTATTACTCTGTGAACGGACTAAGGTTGAGAAAGGGGACCGACAGTCTCCATTACACCTACCTTCACAGACCAGGGCTCTGAAGACACAACTGACAAATAGCTGGGATGAGTTAGAACCCCTATCTCCTCTACTGATAGGGATTGGCAGCAGTAACTGTTCCGCAAGCTGAAGTTGGGATGTTAAGACAATTTATTCCCACCCCATTTGCTGTGGTCTACAACTGCAGGCACCCGCAAGAAGAGCAACACTACTAATGGTTGCAGCTGTCAAAGGGCTACATTTCAGTTGCAGCTCTCCCTTTGCCATCCGCATATACAACCCCATAGCTGAGACTCTTGGTTGCTACCTAATAAGTCATACTTTCCTCTGCTTCCTTCCTGGAAGAGCCCTTGGACATCACCATGCTTGGTTATAACACCTGGAATCATGACAGCTCTCTTATCACCACAAAAGGAACAGACCTGTGGACAAAGTCCACATTAGAAGATATAAACATCTCCAGCGTGTCCTCAAAGAAGTCAACCAGCTGCCGAATTAACCCAGGAGCGCCTGAGGATTTATTGCATAGTTTATTATTTTGAGTTGTTTTCTTCTATTTGCAACTGAAAGTTTTCCAACTGACACTATTAATACTTTTTTCCTTTCTTCTGCTACTTTGCTTCCTGCATCTCCCTCTTCCCTACACCAGACTATATGCTGAATGTTTTTCTGAGGTAGAGATTGGACTTCAATCATATCTGTTCATAGCTTTTATTTTCAGTACTTGTGTAGAAAGAACATCTGTCTGTTTGTCAATTATATGGATTAAGATGTTGATCAGTGTCCCAGGACCCTGATAGTGGCTTAAAGAGTTACTCTTTTTAGGGATATTTACCTTTCAAAAACAGACAGGATGGAGGGAGGGCTCTCATGAACACTTACTAAGTCTAAGGCAATTTGTATGATTTAATCTAATCTTATCCTCACAGGAAATTTTGAACGTAGATAATATTACGTCTATTTTTACACTGAGGAAATTGAAAAAAAGAAAAAAAGCATATGCAACTTGCCTAAAGTTTCTCTTTTGGGAATAGTAAAACTATTTTCAACTCTTTGTTGAGATACAATATATAGAGTATCTCAAAAGTCACACTTAAATTCACCATACATAGGGAAAATGGGAACTTGTAGCTAAATACACCTTTATTTACAAGATATTCATTACAAAATTTTACAAAATATTTACAGAATATTCTCTACCTGTTGGCTAACTCTCTGTAAAATTTTGTAATTCCGAATATCAATATGGTCAATTTAAGCTCTTGACAAGGATAGGATCTTATTCAGGGATGCTATTCCTGAAAAATCAACTAGATGCACTCCTACCGTCTGGGTGGGACATTGAAAGTATAAAGTCTTGATGTTTTGTGTCCCACTTATTTTGAAGTTACATCTTTTTTATTTTTTTGGACTGTGTGGACCAATATTTCATTTGATGACTCAAATCAAAGTAATCATCTCAATCTCCTCTAAGAGAGAAGGTTTTCCTTAGACATGGGCATATCATTTTAAAAATCCTTTTCTTTGTACTTGTCCTCAGTACAACAGCATCTTCAACTATAGGCTTTCAGCTTTAAGACTACTTGGAAGAGAAATAGGAAAAGGAGTATGATGTAGAGGAAAACTTTACCAGATGGGGATGAGCAGAAAAGTAAGGGCCTTTCAATTTCAGAGGAGGAGAGAAATAGAGATAAATGAAATACGAGGAGAAGTTCACATGTCAGTGACTTTTATCCGTAGGCTCTAGCTGCCCCACCCCAGAGTCATCCTTGAAAGATGGGGACAGAATATCAAAATGTAAAATTTGTGCAGGAAGTTGAAATAAGGAGAGCTTATGCATGATTTCCCTCTTTGGGCTCCTGGGAGGATCCTGCCTATCAGAATCACTCATATCAGCATTGACGTGAGTGTGGGTGCTGAGGGCAGGGGGATGATGGTGTGAGGTTTATGTAGAGAGAACACAGGCTACCAGGCATCTTCCTCAGCTCCTAGGTGGCATAAAAAAGATGCAGACTGTCCTTGAATAATCAGAAGTGATGACGCAGAGGTAGCTAATAGTAGAGAGCCAGAAGGCCTGCTTTGGACAGGGGCCATCTGGAAAAAGCACTGAGATTTCAGATACTTTGTTGTACAAGTGGGAGCTGGCATGGGCCACGTTATCAGAGTGTGTTTGGAGATCTCAGGCGTGCTTAGAAAATAGCCCACATTTCTCCGGCCATGAATTTCAATAGCAGATTTCAGAGGGATGTAAATAATCATAAGGGTCGTTTTTATAGAGACCAGCAAGTTTCTAGAAGAAATATCAAGAGGAAACGTCTTATTTGGGTTTTCTTCTTTCCATGAGGGCACTTAACATATGATTTACAACCAGAGGCTATGCTAGTTTAGAGGTGTGATGGGAAAAACCTTGACAAGTATCACAAAAGATTATGTTAATCTGAGCATTTAAAGTAAAGGTATCTGAGTTATAGACATATCACATTCTATTGTGGGTAGCTTTATTTTGCTTCACAGATATTCTGTTTTTTACAAATTGGAGGCTAATGCAACACTGTTTGATAGCAGTTAACCCACAGTAGAACTTCTTTCAAAATTGAAGTCAATCGTTGCAAACTCTCACATTGTTTTATCAACTGAGTTTATGTAATATTCTACATCCTTTCTTGGCATTTCAACAACGTTGGCTGGGTTTGGTGGCTCACATCTGTAATCACAGCACTTTGGGAGACTGAAGCAGGAGATTAATTGAGGCCAGGAGTTTAAGACCAGCTTGGGCAACATAGCAAGACTCTGTTTCTAAAAAAATTAAAAAACAAAACAAAACTAGCCAGGTATGGTTTTGACATACACCTGTACTCCTGGCTATTTGTGAGGCTAAGGCAGGAGGACTGCTTGAGAGTAGGAGTTTGAGGATACAATGAGCTATGATTGGACACTGCACTCTAACCTGGGTGACAGAGCGTGACCCTGGCTCAAAAAAAAAAAAGAAAACAACCCCTAAACCCAGTGTTCACAGCAACCACTTTATTTGCTTATCCTCAGGAAGCAACTCCTCACTCATTTCAGTTTTATCACGAGATCTCAGCCATTCCAGCAGATACTTAGGCTCCACTTCTAATTCTAGTTCTTGTGCTATTTCTACCTCCCCTTTTGTTACTTGCTCCTCTGAAGTCTTGAATCCCTTAAAGTCATCTATGAGTGTGCAATCAACTTCTTTCAAACTCTTTCCAGAGTCCCTTCCAGAAGATTTCTATTTACTTTGTCTAAACCCATCAGAGAAATCACTATCTACAAGGCAGCTATATAGCCCTATGACTTGTATTTCTCAAACAGTAAGACGTGAAAGTAAAGATTCTTCATTGATGGCTGGGCTGCAGAATGGATGCTGTGTTATCAGGCATAAAAGCAAATGGAAATGGTGTGGTGCCTGTGGCTCAGTGGGTAGGGCTCAGGCCCCATATACCGACAATGGCGGGTTCAAACCCGGCCCCAGCCAAACTGCAACAAAAAAAATAGCCAGGCGTTGTGGCAGGTACCTGTAATCCCAGCTACCCGGGAGGCTGAGGTAAGAGAATCGCCTAAGCCCAGGAGTTGGGGGTTGCTGTGAGTTGTAACACTATGGCACTCTACGCAGGGCCATAAAGTGATACTCTGTCTCTACAAAAAAAAAAAAAAAATCCACTTTCTGGCTATGCACCTGTGGCTCAACGGGCTAAGGCGCCAGACACGTACACCTGAGCTGGCAGGTTCAAATCCAGCCTGGGCCTGCCAAACAACAATGACAGCTGCAACCAAAAAAATGGCTGGGCGTTGTGGCGGGCTCCTGTAGTCCCAGCTACTTGGGAGGCGGAGGCAGGAGACTCACTTGAGCCCAGGAATTGGAGGTTGCTGTGAGCTGTGATGCCACAGCACTCTATTCAGGGTGACAGCTTGAGGCTCTGTCTCAAAAAACAGCAAATGCAAATGGACTTCTCCTCCCTAACTATGAAAGTCTTAGATTGACAGTAGTCTTCTGTCAATATAAGATAAGACTGTTTCATCTGCTTTGAAAATCAGCTGTTTAGTGCTGCTGCTTTCGTCAAGGATCTTAGCTTGATCTGTTGGATAACTTGCTCCGCCTTCCTCATCAGCAATTGCTCCATGTCACCTGTATAAATGGTGTCTCTACTTCAACGTCATGAACCAACTTCTGCTAGTTTCAAACTTTTCTTCTGCAGCTTTCTTACCTCTCTTAGTCTTTATAGAATTGAACAGAGTTAGGGCTTTGCTCTGGATTAAAGGAATGCTGTAATTGGATAGATCTTCCTTGCAGACCATTAAAGCTTTCTCCATATCAGCAATAAGGCTTCTTCCCTTTCTTACCATTTGTGCATCCAATGGGGTAGCATTTTCATCTCCTTCAAGAATTTTTCCTTTGCATTCACATATTGGGCATCTGTTTGGCACAAAATGTCTGGTTTTTGCCTAGCTCAGCTTTTGACATGGTTTCCTCTCTAAACTTAATCATTTTTAGCTTTTGATTTAAAGTGAGTATGTGACTCTTCCTTTCACTTGAATACTAAGAGACCATTGCAGGGTTATTAATTGGCCTAATTTCAATATCACTATTTTGTAGAGAATAGGGGGCCCAAGGAGAGGAAGAGAAATGGGGAAACAGCTCAATGGTCAGAACACACACATTTACTCATAAAGTTTAATATCTTAGTGGGCATGATTTGTGGTACTCCCAAACTATTACAATAGTAACATAAAAGATCATTGGTCACAGATCACGAAAAAGATGTAATAATATAATAAAATTTGAAATATGGCAAGAGAATTCTGTAAATGTGGCAGACAGTCCTGAAGTGATCCCATGCTGTTGGGGAAATGGTGCTGATAGGCTTGCTTGACCCAGGGTTGCCACAAAACTTCAATTTGTAAAAAGTGCAGTATGTCCAAAAGTGTGACAAATTGAAGCATGAGAAAACCTGTGAAAGTTTTAGTTGTGCAAGATGAACAAAGCTTCTGTACAACATTGTAATGAACAGTATTATTTTGTGTACCTAAAAAGTTTTTAAGAGGATATATATTGTTAAATGTCTTTACTGTAAAAAGTTTAGTTGACTCATTAAATAACTTTCTTAATTCACTCAGACACATATGGAAGAGGCTGAGCCAGAATTTGAATCCAAGTCTGTCTGACTGTTTCTATTTGAGCAAGTTGCATAATAATTGAATATACAAACGTTGGGAAAATAAAGAGCTGATTTGTACATGTCCAAGTCCCATAGAAGTCAAGAAAAATCTGGCAAAGAAACCATGTCAGTGTGGAAAGAGTAATTACAGTAAAACTTGCATGATTTCCCAAGGCCAGATGAGAAGAGGTGGAGCTATGTTTTCCATTTACACACAGAGAAAGAACCATTTACCACCAAGGTGGATTAGTGGCTAAAGGAAAGTCAGTGGCTAGCGGGCTTTATTCCTGAGCTCACTCCATGCAGAACACCATAGTTTCTTTTCCCTTCCTCTGAGGTCTCAGTGTAATAGCATCTAACCTCCTGCTATTAGCCATTTAGAAATATAATGGTATCCTTGGTTTAGATATGAAATATGAATTTATATAGAAAAAGTGCAAATGCTTATTAAGTATAGAAAAATGAGTAAAATAAGTATTGCTTTATGTTTTTTATATTTTTACAGTTTCAAGTAGAGTACTGAATTTTTTTTTTGAGTCACATGCATTGAATTGTATATCCAGTAGATGTCAGCATTGGGCTGTTTCTGACCATCCAGTGTGTCTCCATATTATTTTGAAAGGACCATAAATATTCAGTATGAAATATACTGAGATGTAAAATAGCAGGTGCAGCAAATCTGTGGTGAGGATACATTTAATGGGTGAAGGACTCAATATTCCATCTACTGAGCAAACAACTGGATATAAAAACCCCATCTGTAGCTTTTTTATCCATGTCCACTTATAAAAATCAATTCATTCTAAAATATCAGTATACCATTTTGTAGAAGATAGTTTTATACAATTAAGTGACAAAATGGATTAAAGCCATTGAAAGAAATGTAAATATTTGAGTAATTTTAGATTGCATGTGCTTAAATTCAGAAAGGGACACTGAAGGATTTTTAAAAATCTCATTAAGATATAATTTTAATCATCAAGTTTCTGGCAAAATGGTTTCTGGGTTACTCTACTCCCTCCCTCTTTTCCCTTCAATATTAATATTCCAGCTCCTTCAGAGCACATTAAAACCATTTCTGGTAATAAGCACCCCAATGAAGCCAAACGGATGATTGATCAACATTAGGTGGAAGATAATATGTATAATTCATGTCTCCAATGGATATAAAAGTTGACACAAGTATTTTAGATTCCAGACACATAGAACACAAGTTTTGCAGTGCATCGCTGAGTTCTGTGCTAAGCCAAGCAGATCAGAAGAAGTCAAGACACCATTATTCCCCAAAAGTAGAGTCTTGCTTATCCAGCCTGTGTCAATTCATTACATGTAAATATATGGCAGTGGAAGTATGAAACTAGGAAAAGCCAGAAGGGTCATTTATCATAGCACCTGCGTGAAGAAATGGAAGACCATGGAGGTCAGGAAACTTGCCTGTGGTGTCAGAGATGGGGCATGAGCACCTGCGTCTCTGTTCAGCATTCTCACTCATTTCAGAACAAATAACACATGCAGAAAATGTGTACACATTACATAACAGACTCCATGAGGAATTAAAAATTCTCGTAGCTCTCAAGAACCTTGGAAGATAGGATGATAGAGAAAAGAGAAACATTAATAGAACATGAAAGCACACCTTAGCAACTTTAATGATAGAATATGTTCAGAATACAGATAAGGAACACTTAGCTTGGTGAGGGAGGGTCTTCCTGGTTTCTAGAAACGGACATATTTCTTGGTTGAAAACTCTAGGAACTCCCTTACAAAACCAGGAACAGAGAGTATCATTATTTTACTGGGTAGCAGAAGGAGATTAAAGCTGATTTGAGTGAACCATTCAAGTGTTTTGGGTTCCCCAAATTGAGCATCAGTATAATCTAATATTTCCCAAGTGTAATAGTTATCTGTATCAGAATCATCTTGGAGATTAGTATTTAGAAGTTTGGGTGGCCCAAAGAAAGAAAAGCAAAAATAGAAATAATAGCAATTTTGAGGCACAGACAGTGAAAGACACCCTGAATTAGTCTACACCGAGCCACCCATCCTGGCTCATCTTGAGACCAATAGCATGAAATTTGTCACTATAAGAAATATAGTCTTTGGCACTGTAAGAAAACCAAGTTAGATAATTTATATAGAAATCAAGACCATGACCATGACTTCATTTATCCTCTGTTCTCATCCACAACCATTTTTGGTAGTATGTGTGATTACTATGTCGTCTACAGTGAGTGAGTAGCTTGAGGGATTGGTAATATGTGTATCTTGTCATATCAGTATGTTAAAATGACATTCAAAGTATGATCTACTTGAAAGTAACTTAGGTGACTTTCAATGACTACTCAATAGCTATCTGGGAATGACGGTTCAGCAAGTCTTTCCCTTGCTTTATTCTGAATGATGGGAAGAACCCCTCTTTTATGGGCACTATATAGTATTTCCACCCATCTTCTTTCATCTCTTTGGGACACTGCAGGGAAACACATTAGGTCATAACTCAGTACTAGAGGAACATTCCGATGATGAACCTAGCTTGTTCAAAGGCTCTTTGACATTAATCTGCCATATGCAATCACTGTGTGTGAGAGTGAAGATCGTATTTCAGTTCTGAACACCAGAGCACAAAACCCTGTCATACAGTTCATCCAAATCACTGGAGAGAAATTCTTCTCCAGAGAGCCAGTGTAGCACTAGGAACAATGGCAGATTCCAGGGAATACAACTACCCAGTTACTCACCTCCTGGTGTCAGGATCAGTGATGAAAACTATGGTGTATCTCCCTGAATTTCTGCGAACTAGAATTAAATGCACAAGTGGGAAGAAGAAAATGTACTTTACTACCTAAGTAGCTTTTCATTTGGATTAACTGACAAACATTCTAACTAACACCTTTGGTATATACTCAAAACTCCTTGTTTCTGTCTGCAGAGAAGGAAAGAGGGTTAGGAATAGGTGTGAGATGTTTGTGGCAGGACATTTCCTCAGAGATTGGGAATAGTAGCCCTTCCCCCTTCATTTATGTCGTGGTCTTTAGAAATAAGTCATATTTGCATTTGAATGCACTTGTTTTAGACAGATTTCACATTTTTCTGATTTAATTATTAGGTCTTAAATATATTTTCTTTTGTAGAAAAATAGCCCATGGCATGGCAAGAACGTTGCTGTCTTGAAAGCAAACCTCCATGATGACCGATGTTTGACTCTGCGTGCTGAGGTCTCCTGTGGTACAGACATGAAGATGTGTATCTAACCTTCCCAGTGGTCACAGGTCTGCAGGAAAGACTGAAGTATGAACAGCTACACCTGTTTCACTTACAAACTTGCTATACAAAGGATATTTTCTGGAGGGCTGATGTGGGGAGCCATCACATTTTAGCTGCCCAAGATAGGGCTTGTATCTCATTGAAAGTCCCCATTCAATGTTTCTTTCTTAGAAACTGGGTTTGAAAGCCTTTCATCTTCAGTCTTTCCTCTCCCTCAGCTTTTGTGGGTAGGTTTGCATCTACCTGCTCCCCTCAGAATAGGTTTTCTTTATAAAATCTTCATTTATCCTTTTCCAAGGTGGTTTATTTTAGTATGGTCATCAATCTGGTGCCGTTACTCTTGACACTTTAACCTATTTTATCAATTACATGTCATTGCCGATGCTCATTTTTGACATGTAGGTAAGTTATTTTCTTTTGTGTTTGAGACCTAAGAAATGGGCAGGATATTGGAGAATGAGTTTTTGTTTATTCTTTATGAATATCCTAGAAATCAAGTCTTTTCTTCCTAGAGGCCATGTATATTGGTTTCAATGACTAGACTTTGATCACTGTACCCAATACTTTTTCACTGATGGACATTGATTATAAAGTTTATTAAAATATTTGGCTCAAATGGATACAATCACAGGAGGAAGATGCAGATTTAGGGTGAGGTTGACTCTTTACCCTTCAGAAAAACAATTATATTGGTGTCACGGTGCTGTAGTATAATCTACAGGGCAAGTCTGTTTATGTTCGTGGAGTTTTGTGGAATTTACTGTTATTTCTGTGCATATTAACTGAGAAATGTGTTTGTGTGTGCATGTCTTTTAGGTGGTTTTATTTGAAATTTATTCACCATAAAAATAAGAGTTATTTGTATACCTTTTAGTTCAGGGTTAGTCTTTTTATTTGATTTCCCCTGCAGATTGTCCGTCAGTGCTTTAGAAACATCAACAACTGATAGGTTTCTATACAGCTACCTGGGTGGCTATGGTAGTGAAATGTGAATGCACTTTCATGTTATCTGAAGACTCCTGCTTGGGATTATAAGCAAAAAATAACAGCTTTTAAAGAAGATATTGGCATAGTCATCAAATGTTTTTTCGAAAATGATGGAACTTAATCTATCATTCTAGGGCCGCTTTAGCTTTATTTGTTCTAACAACAAGATAGACTCCCATTAAAATTGTTTGTTTTTCTCCCTCTCTCTCTTTCTCTGTCTCTCTCTTTAGAGCTTATTATAACAGAAGTCAAGAGATCTGGCTCTCAAAGACAGTACAGTAATAAGCACCAAAGGGTTATTCTCAAAGAAATAAGATACAATCCTGCATGGGTAAATGCTAAAGAAAATAAAAAGGCCTTTTTTGTTTCCTTTCTATGCCTACACCCTTATGATTTAGAATGTATTTTCTGTCATTTGAATGAGGTAGGTCATGTCTCCCCTGAGTAAGAGTATTTCAGATCATTTTATTTACATCATATTTGTCCAAACGTGAAATAATTATTCCCTAAAAGAAAAAGGAAATTTAAAGTCCACATAAAATCAATGTGGTCAGGCTCTGTTTTTATAAATTTTTTTCTGAAATGCACAGAGTAGATGATTTTAGTGTACTTTTTAAATTGAATATTAACAAAGGCTGGTCCTCTGAAGAGAACCAAATGATAAATAATGGTTAGAGGTACAATTCAACAGACTGAGTCTGTTTCAAGCCTGAGGCAGCCCTGGGTGTGGATTGTTCTTAGGCCCTAGCCAGGGAAAAAGCTAGAATCTTAAATGTCACTGCAGGAAAAATACAATATATTCCAGAGTCAGTCGCTCGGCGTCTCGAGGGTGCCAAGAACACTTGGCGTCAGCTGGCTTACAGAACATTGCAGCACGGGGGAGATGCACGGAAGAGCACGCACGCCCCGCCAGGAACAAAAGGAGAGGCTCTCGTGAAATACACAGATTTAGAGACTGTGACTGGGGTGTCCACTTAGTGAGATATTTGTTAAGAACCATGATAACGTACCACTAATACCACTTCACCCCAAGTCACCACAGCCCTTCGAGGGGCAGATCAACGTGACATCTTAATATCTTAAACTTCCACATGAAAATTCACAATAAAATATAACATTAGAGGGAAAATTGCCAAAAGCACCGTTGAGAAATACATTCTTTTTTCCCTTTACAACAAAAACCTATAGTCTTTGAGACAATATTTAACAATATTATAGGAGAGTATTGTATTTCTGCTTGCCCTAAAAATGTAATGGTAGCCCCTGTGTTTTAAGCTTTATTCCCAGAATGCAGCTTGAATATATACTTATCTTCTTGAGAGTAAAATTTCATGGAATTCTGGATATCTCTGACCCATAAGTAACAGTAATGATTTTTCCCGCGAACAGGGGGTTTTACTATTGTGTCTATTTTGGTATGTCTGAGTGTATGTATCAAATTTAAAGGCTCCTAAACGCAGGGAATCTTCTAAGCATATAACTTAAAATAAATTAATTCATGCAAGTAAACTCTAACAGCAATTATTCAAACTCAATACCCATGGATCACCACATATGAAATATAAATTTTTAAACTTTCATATACCACGGACAGAATAGATGGCAGTATTTCTGCTGAAAGGTCCAAGTATCTCCCTGGGAACAGAAAATAGTCAAGTAAGCACCAGACTTCTCACTTTCTATGGGTAAATGGGGTCAAGTATCAAATTAGGATTTCATTTGGTTAAGTTCGAACTGTGTACCATTACAATAGGGTTGATATTTTTCTAGGCATAGGTGTTGGGAAATGTTGCACAGATTATATAAACCAAGTTTTACGTAAGATTAGGGTCTTTTTTGCTCAAATGCAGGACTAAGATATCATGCTTCAGGGATCGGACATACTTCACTCACTTCCGATAAGTTTTACTTTTTGAGTCTGATGCTATGGGCAAGGGCAAAGCTTCTGGGTTTGTAATTTGGTTTCCTCTGGAAGTTATGGTCCTCCTGAGATAGGGGTTCAAGGGCAATTTTTTTCAGGAGCAATCCCAGGAAACACTTATAGGAAAGGGAAAGAGAAAGAAAGAAAGCCGGTATGTGTCTTCATAGGTAACTTGCCACTTTGAGCAGCTTTATCATAGTCTAGGTGGGGAACTCTGGGGCCCTTGTGAAAATGCACCTCAGACTCAGCCTGTCATCTGTCGTCGCCCATCAGTCATGGTCCTGGACCACTTCTAATTCCTCTGCACTTTTGGCCTGCCCCGTGTATGAGCAGAGCAGGCTTTGGTGGCCAGAAGAAGCCCTCAGGTGGTGCTGCAGATGCTGGCAGTTGATGTTTCAAAGGTGTGTACAGCAGTGGCGAATGCAGAGAGCATATGGGAGGATGCTGACAGCATCTGCTACGCTGGGTCAGAGAGATAAGCTTCAAAGATCTTGGATCAATCTCAGCTTGGCAGCAGAATAAAATCATATTGTATGCTGAGGTTAAGTCTTAAAGACAGATTAGAAGGCAAATGTTACATAATGCAAAATTACTTTTGGAATTACATTAGAAAGATGTCACTTTGGAGACCGACATACATTTTCTCAGTAGATCCAACTCTAAGGTTTATTTTCAGTGTTGAAACAGTGCGCTATTTCTGCAATTGGGCATCAGATGAAGTGTTTGGCCTGCATTTGGGGACAATGTTGTATGAAAAAATGCTATCTTTAAACATTGGAATCATGCTCATTTTTTGAGATGCACATGAGGCCTGAGACTGAGGAAATACCATAATTCTTGTTTTCACCCTTAAAGAGTGTGCTCGTTGAGCAGAATGGTGAGTGGCATTACCTTCAGTGTTTAAGTTTCTTTTCTCTCTCTCCATCTCTCTTTTTCTCTGCCTATGGGGTTAGAGTGAATTAAGTGTACCTTAAGTATGCATATGATATGGCTTCATTTGTACATAAAGACCAAACTTCAGAGAATCATCAGTGGTCCACCCTGTGGGTTTAACTGGGAAGGCTGATGTGCATGGAAAATGGAATGAACTCCAATTACCTTTCCTCAAAATCAATGAACACTTCTGATGATTAACACAGTAAGTTCAGGAAATGAACAATTGTAAGGAATGAACTACCAAAAGCCAAATGTAAGACTTTGCTCTTCAAGATAAAGCAATAAACAGGATTAGGGATTCAAATATTGCTGTTTTATAATAAGATGTGAAGATCATCACAGTGCTTAATCCAAATCTTATTTTCATGAACAGGACTTGGATAAAAATAAATCAGGAGTTGAAAGGTGGAAATAGAAAAAAATAAGGAGAGAAAAACTGTGTTGATACACCAATCCACGTGATACTGTCTCACTGGCATTCTTATTTAGAAATTCATTCTCAATAGTGGTTCTCTAAGAAGTAGATTTTTCCTTTATAACTTAGTAATAATACCTGCTGCCCTTAACACTGGGTTTCCATTTATTTATTTATTTATTTTGAGCTCCACCTGGATCATAGGACTAGAGCCGAGGTGCTGAGGTCTTGGAATAGAAGCACCATAGAACCGAGATGTTTTTTTCTTGGTCACTGTATCTCCAATGCCTAGCACACAGTGCGTGATTAATAAAAGAGTCTTGAAAAAAGTGAATGGTAATGGGTATATCAAAATACTGGCCAATTTCCCTATTTTCCAAATTTTAGGATTGCTTTAGGAGAAACAGCGAAACCTTCCCATAGGAAATGGGGTTGAGAGATGTACGGGAGGAGAGGGAAGTCTAGTAGAAGCTGGATGCAGGGCCATGGAGAGAAAAGTTTCCACGAGTAAAAAAAGAATATGACTTGCGGGGCCAAGTTCAGCTACAACGCTGAGGGAGGGAGGACAGGGGTTCTGCAAGAGTGTGAGGGACTTGAGGGCATCCCTGATTCCCCAGACATATCTCAAGACCCCTTTTTGACATTTTTGTGCACATTCTATGTACCTTTCCTTTTTAACGCGCACCACGTGGAGCAGTCGTCATTCTTTGTAGGCCTGGCTTTCTCTGTAGACTCTAAGATGGCTGTTCCAGATTGTAGGCTCAAGAGAGAGAAGTAACAGGGACCTTCAGTTATTTTCTAGAGAGCATTTTAACACACCCGTGAATGGGCTACGGTAGCTCTCCTCCAGAGAATTCCGTCTCCTCATGTCTATGCCTTTGCACCTGTTGCTTCTGCTTGCAATGCCTTAGATCCACGGGTCTACTTGGCAGCCTCCTAGTCAAAAATTAGACCTTCACATCTCAGCAGACGTGTTGTGCTCCTTGAAAAGCCTCCGAGTTCTTTTCCTGTGTTCCACCACATCACACTCACTGAATCGGATCCCAACCAGGAGGCTTGCTTTCCCTCAGGCTTTTGATGGGAGTCCTGTCAGCCCTGCCTCAGTAGTCTCCACCATTCCCAGAGATTCTGTCATGACTCTAAGGCTTACCTAAAAGGAATTGCCCAGCACGTTACCCGTGTCTTACACCAGTAGACACAGCACAAGAAGGAGAGAGTGCTTCAAGACCTCAGGGGCCGTGGCCCTGGGTCGGGGGCGTTGAGGGTGCAGGCCACCTCAGGGCACGCCTTCATGTCCTCCTCAGAAACCCTGGCTGCCACTCTCCCCAGATGTGGTCTTCATGATAATTACCATTCTTTTTTCTTTTTCGTTCTTTCTGCCTCTTAGATGGAGATGAAGAGCGGGTAGGGGATGGCACGCGAGCAGCTGGACACCCATGAAGCTGAGGTGATTAGTCTCACGATTTATGGCATTTGGGCTTGTTTTTCATAGGTGGCTCGTACAGCTTTAACCCCACAGCTGTAAGTCCTTGAAAGCGGGCACTGGGGCCTTTCATCTTTGTAGCCTTAGCATTTAGAGGATTTCTTAGCTGAGTGAGTGGAGGAGATTATGTACTTGCCTGGAGATTTCCTTACGTTACCCCGAACCTCTACAATTTTAATGTGAACCACTTCATGCGAAGGGTGATAAACCCTAACGGGTAGCACCAGTGCTCAGCTTCTGACCCAGCGAACATCCAGAGGACAGGAAACATTAATTTTCTCTCTTCTCAGCCTAGTTTTGGATTTATGGCCAGAAAAGAAGTACTTTGGTTCCTTGTAGCATTTGCCTCCTCTATAAAATAAGAACTACGGCTTCCTTCTACTTACAATTGAGTGAATTTACTGACCTTAACCAAATGGTTATTTAGAATTAGCCATGGATATTATACCTTGTATTCCCAGGATGTTTTATTATTTGTTGAAACGTGATCGTCTTCTCTATGCTGTTTGATCCTTTGAGCAATACAATGAAGACAGAGAGGAAGCTTTTATAAATTTGGATGGTAGGTTAAAAAAAAAAGACTGTGACTTATCACAATGTTGCAGTTAGTGACAGAGCAAGGCCTTCCCAAGAGGCAGCCTCATTTTTGACAGTTAGACGAGGCTGGACAGTTCCTTGGCTCCTGATGTGTGGCTGTCCCTGTTCGGTGTGATGCTTGTATTAGCATATTAAATTCTCACCACCACCCTCAGAGATAGAGTGGTAGAGTCAACTTTTGCCCCACTTCTTCACTGACCCCCTCCCCTGTCTGGGTCCTCACGGCATTCTCAACCTGGCCTCACTGTGGGAGGAGCATTAGGTGGTCATGTCACCTACTTTGCCCAATCACATGTGAGTGGAAAGACCAGCACGCCAGTTCCAAACATAGGCGCTCAGTGGCCGAGTATGTTTCCACTCTTCCTCTTGCATAGCTGCTGTCGCCCCAAGAGAAGCCTGCTCTGCAAAGAGGAGGGTTGCTCCACGCACAGCTGTCCCCTTTGACCACAGGCTTGTAGTAAGAAGAGAAGCAGCTCCAGCTGTGACAGCCAGGCAGCGGCTCCCACTCCACTCCCACTCCCGAGCCAGGCTACTATAGATCAGCTGGACACCAGCCTATTTGCAGAGCTGTGAGAACGATTAATCTTTAAGCTACTAAATTTCAGAATCGCTTGTTTGGCAGCATGACTATGGCAATAGCTTACTGATGTGCATAGGTGATATTATTTGTTATTCCTATTTTATGGGTAAGGAAACACTTTGGTACAAAGGGAGGTTAGGCACTTTGCTCAGAGTTGCTCAGTAAGAAGAAGACCCAGGATTTGTACCAAGGCAGACTATCTCCAGAGCCAAAATTCTTTAAGCCTGTACACTGCCTCTCTAAAGCTCTAATGGAAATACCACTGAGAGTAAATCTCGTGTTTTAGGAATTCTGTTTAGAAAGGGAAGCAGGCTGGGCACAGTGGCTCATGCTTATAATCGTAGCACTTTGGGAGGCCCAGGCAGAATGATTGCTGGAGGCTAGGATTTCAAGATTCCATCTCTACAGAAAAGAGAGAAAAATTAGAAAATTAGCCAGGCATTATGGCATGCACCTGTAGTCCTAGCTGCTTGGGAGGTTGAGGCAGGAAGATTGCTTGAACACAGGACCTGAAGTTGCAGAAAGCTATGATGACTCCATTATACTCTAGCCCAGGAATCTCCAGAGACAGAGAGAGGCATAAAGCTAGAGTGATATAAAAAAAAATCTGTAGGAATTTTGAACTCAGGTGTTCTTTGGTTCAAGTTTCAACCCTACCACTTACTTGTCCTTGTATGAATAACTTGATGTCCTTTAGTTTCCTCAGAAAATGGTATTGATTATATCATGAGTATTAAATCCTAATTACTCACTGGGCACCCTTTTGTGTTAGATACTGTTCTAGATAGCTGGAAGAATTAGAACAACTTACAAGAACAAAATAAGTGAGACTAACTCAAATAACTTACAGTCAAGAAGCCCAAACAGCCAGGACACAAGGTTAAGGGAATGGTAATTAAGGAATACACAGGGTGGAAAAGGGTCCCAAATGTGTATTCGTCAGGGTAAAATAAGGAATTGCTTATGTGACTGTGGAGACAGAGACGTCCCCAAGGTCTGTGGTCAGCAAACTGGAGACCCAGGGCAGCCACTGGTGTGATTCCAGGCCAAGTCTGAAGGCCCAGAAGCAATTGCTGATGAATCCCAATCTGATCTGAGTCCAGTGCTCCAGCTCTGACATTTCTGCGCAAAGGCAGAGAAAATTCTCCCCTACTCAGTCTTTTGGTTCTACAGGGTGTCCCTAAAAGTCACTATACATAAGGAAATGGAAATAGCTGAATGGACCTTTATTTACAAAATACTCATTACAGAATTTTACAGAATATAAAATATTCTCATGTGTCGGCACCTTTTCCTACACACACATGAAGTCTTCTCTCCCACGAATGGCGAACGTGTTTCGAGAGACCTGCTGCCGTGCGGTTTCTCCTGTGTATGGAGACTTCTGGAATATTCTGCATTTAGTTCTTTGACTGGATGAGGCCCACTTACATGGGGGAGGGCAATCTGCATTGGTGGGTCTACAGATGCGAATGTTAATCTCACCCAGAAACACCCTCATTGCATAGCCACAAAATCTCTGGACACCCCATGGCCCAGTGAAGTTGGAAAATATGGTCAACCACCACACCTTGATTTGGGAGGTGGTCAAGGAAAGCTCCCCGGAGGAGATGACACTTGACTGAGCCTTATGGAAGGGAATATGTGTGAAGATTACCATAACTTATACTATGAGCTCATTAAGCGCGTTTTTAAGGTGATAAGAACAAACATTACTTTCTTGGCCCAGCAAGAACTTTTCAGGTCATAAAGCAGGGGAGACTTGTTTTTCCTTATGTGCCGAATGAAAGAACTGCTGAGTCTTTGGCCGATGGTGAGGGTCACTGGTACGGTTCAATTGTAATTGCACAACATAATCCCCCCCCCCAAATAGGATGCTCTTGAGTGGTGTTTTAAAATCTCCAATTGCTTTTTACGTACGAGGTGAGTTCACAGTGAGTTGCGTTACGAGGTGATTTAACCTGACGACACGCCACCACCAAACATTCACAGGCACGGTTTTGTTTCTCCCTGGAGAAGAAGCTGTTAGAACAGAGTGGGAATCGCTGTAACGTGATCAGCGTGGGAGGGATTGATCATGCCTAGGAAAGTGACCTCTTGCAAGATCTTTGCAAAAGGCACACCCTTCCTGTTGATTGATTGCACCCTCAGGGTGACCATCCTGGGTGGGAGAACCACGGTGGTCCTCGCCTTCTGCCACACGTGCACTTTCTTGGTGTGCTCAGGTGAGACTGATACTCAGCAGCTGCTGTGTGGGGTCCCAAACATCCATGCCGAGAAAACTTAGCTAGTTTTGTACAGAGAAGAGGAAAGGGTTTTATTCCCCCCAAATACAATCATATAATCAGAATTCAAAATGGTGATCACATTTTAATAAACTCACAGCGGATGGTCCTCTTGCTGAGCAGGGAGCCGGGCGAGTATGAGGTATTCACAGAGCCATTTCCCCCACGTCCCGACCCCGACACGTCTCAGGGTTACTGTCGCGTGAATAGTTTCCATTCTTCAAGTTTTATCCCAGACTATTATTCTTTCATTTTCATACAAAATCTCTGCTGCTTAAAGGTCGACTCCTTCCTCCGCTCCAAATGGTCAGTGTCACCATCTGACTAGCCGATCATCTCTCCTCATTCTTTGAAGAACACGGCAGAGGATTTATGCTGTCTTCACCCCAGTTCTCCCCCGTTCCTGGGTCACTTCAGTGTGCACAGGATGGTACGTCCATGCCCTCAGTTTCTCCAGTTCAGGGGACTTTGCCGCTATGAACTTGCTTCCCAGAGGCTGTCAGCCCTTCTTTGTCATCACCTGGAACTGTTTCTATTCTGAAACGTCAACTTAAAACATTCGAGTCTCTGCCCACCTTTCCCATCTTTTCTTTTGTGAGCTCTGCATTTCCCTCTGTGCCTGTCACTGTGTTTGTCCCTCTGCTTTTCTCCTGGCAGTCAGCTCTGTGGTCACCTCCTGCTTTACCCGTAACTGAAACCCGCCGTCTTCAAACACGGTTGTTACCATCACTGTTACCTTCAGATTTCTTGTCCTGTTTCCTTCTGGCCATCTGGAAAATCTTCAACTTCAGACAGTGTGATATATTTTGCTCCTTCTCTACCCAGGAGGGTAAACGTTACTGGAAAAAAAGCCACACATCTCTGAAAATTAATGCCAATTAGTTTTTCGAACTCCAGCCTCGAAACGATCACTACTGCATAACATTTCTAATATGGATTTATTGTCACTTTTCCTTATACTCTGAAAATCAGTTTTTAAAAAATTTCTCTACTCTTTTTAAATTAAAAAAAATTAATTATAATGGGTACACAATGGTTGTCTATCTCCACAGGGTACATGTGGTGTTTTAATACAAGCGTATATTGTGAATTAATCAAATAGGGTAATTAGGATATCCATCCCATCAGGTATTACCATTTCTTTAAGTTCGAAGTATTCCATCCCCACTCTTCCAGTAATTTTGACATCTACTCTAACTTATTATTGATTATAGTCCCTTTGTTGTCCTATCAAATATTGTTCATTCTACCTGACTGTCTAACTATATTTTTGAACCCCTTAACCATCCCCACTTTATACCCTCATCCCTGCTACTCTTCCCAGATCCTGGGCAACAGCATTCAATTTCCTGTCTCTCTAAGGTCAATTGTTTTAATATTAAACCTCTACATATGAGTAAAAACATGTGAGATTTGTCTTTCAGATATTCTTTAGTTCCATCCATATTGTACCTAGTGGTAGGATTTCATTTCCATGGCCGCATAATATTCCATCCTGTATACGCACCCTCTCTTCTTTGTCCATTCACCTGCTGGTGGACACTCGGGCTGATTCCATGTCCTGGCTATTGTGAACTGTGCTGCAGTAAACGTGAGAGGGCAGATATCGCCTCAATCTACCCATTTCCCCTCCTTTGGATACATGCCCAACAGCAGGATTGCTGGGTCCTGTAGTAGTTATATTTTTAGTTTTTTGAGAAACCTTCACTTTATTCTCCGTAGTGATTGCAATAATTTATACACCGTATCCTCCCTAGAATTTATTATTGCCTATCTTTTTGATAAAAGGCATTTTAACTGGAGTGAGATGATATGTCATTGTAGATTTTTTTTTTTAGTGGTTTTTGGCCGGGGCTGGGTTTGAACCCACCACCTCTGGCATACGGGGCCGGCGCCCTACTCTTTTGAGCCACAGGTGCTGCCCATCATTGTAGTTTTTGATTTGCATTTCTCTGATAACTAATGACACTAAATGTCTTTTTCATATACTTATTAGCCATTGTATGTCTTATTTTGAGAAATGCCTATTCAGATCCTTTCTCCAATTTTTTTCCATTGGAATATTTGACTTTTCCCGATTGAGTTAATTCCTTGACAGATTGCTAACTTACAAGTATTTTATCTCTTTCTGTGGGTTGTCTCTTCCCTTTGTTGACTATTTCTTTTGCTGTACAGAAGGGTTCTAGCTTGATGTGATCCTATTTGTCCAATTTTGCTTTGGTTGCCTGTGCTTTAGGTGCTTTACTCAAGACCAATCTTGCCCAGACCAATCTCCTGAAGCATTTACCCTATGCTTTATTTTAGTAGTTTTGTAGTGTAAGGTCTTAGATTTAAGTCTTTAATGCATTTGAATTTGACTTTTATATATGGTGAGAGATAAGGGTCTATTTTCATTCTTCTGCATATGGGTATCCAATTGCTCAGCACCATTTATGAGAGACATTGTCTTTTCCGTGCCATATGTTCTTGGCATCTTTGGTGGAGAGAAGTTCACTGTGGATGTGTGGACTTATTTATGGGTTCTCTGTGCTCTTCCATGAGTCTATGTACCTGTTTCTATGCCGGGACCATCCTATTTGGGTTACTACAGCTCCGTAGTAAAATGTGAAGTCATTCTGATCCCTGCAGTTTTTTTCTGTTTGTTTGTTTTATTTTTTGTTCAGGATGGATTTGGCTATTCTGGGTCTTCTGTGATTCCATGTAAATTTTAGGATGAGTTTTTCTATTTCTGTGAAGAGTGTCTGTGGTATTTTGATGGAGATTGCACTGAATCTACATTCTATCCAGGGTATAGTGTTAATACCAGGAAGCGCGATGACTCATCTGATTTTTGGTCCGTCTTGAAGGAGATTGCTCGTGTGGAGAGTTTTTGAGTTCGGTGTTCATGCAGAGGAGAGACGGCTGGAGGTTTCTATTCGGCCGTCCTGCTGCACGCCCCTCTCTCTGCTGTCTAAACCTCCATATCCCCTGCCTCTCTTCTTCTCAGTAGATGACTTTGGCTCTGACGTTATTAAAAAATATCTTGAAATTATTTCAAAGTCTTGCCTCCCTACCAACAAACTTACTGCATGTAACTGGTTCTTCCTTGTTCTTCCAACTCTCGGGGACAGTGCAACTGCAGATTGTGTGTTAGGCCTCGTCCTCCACATCTCATGCCTCTTCCCTGTTTGCTTGTCTGTTGATTCCAATGTCTTATGCCTGAAACTTGATTTTCATCTTTCACTCTTCAGTCTTTCTCATTTCCTACATAAAACAATCACTAAGTCCTATCAAAGCTGTCTCCTAACCAACCCTGGGTTGCTGCCATAGCCTTTTCATAACCAACCATTTGGTCTTATCTCTATCCGGCCTTACCTTAATTCAATGTATTCTTTGTATCTTAGCCAGAGGGATTTTTCCAGAAAATGGGCAGCATGATCCTGTGACTTCCCTGCTTAAAATCATTCAGTGCTGTGTGTCGCCCTTAAAACAATGTTGGAAGTCTGTAAGGACGCTTTCAAGTCTTCCACTCCCTGGTAAACTTACCCCTCCTGCTTTATTTTCCACAGTGTCTCTCACCTTATCTTAAAAACTAAGCTGTAAATAAACTAGTTTACTTGAATTTCCACAAATTCGATGCATCTGTTTGCTTCCCAGGCGTTGCTCTTGCCGTTGCCTTTTCCCTTGGTCCTCTCCTCTGCTCACTTTATGTTTCAGTGCAGGTGTGGCCTCCTCTGTGGACTTTAACTCGACCCGCCCTTCAACACCATGTTAGATAGCCCCCTCGGGTTTCTGTTGCATCTTGTATTTTCTCCATTTTCCCTCTTATTACACTGTGTGGCTAGTGTTTGTCTACCTGTGTGTCTCCTCACCAGACAGTGAATTCCTGAAGGGCAGAAGTTATCTTTCCACTGGGTTATCCCCAATGGATTAGAAACAGAGCTCCAGAAACAGTTTTTCTTTTCTTTTTTTTTTTTATTGTTGGGGATTCATTGAGGGTACAAGAAACCATGTTACACTGGTTGCATTTGTTAGGAAAAGACCCTCTTACAATCATGTTTTGCCCCCAAAAGGTGTGGCACACACCAAGACCCC
>CAUYON010085616.1:0-19350 GCA_963573935.1 Arctocebus calabarensis | reverse complement strand
TTTTTTTTTTTTGAGACAGTCTTACTATGTCACCCTCTGTAGAGTGCTGTGCTGTTATAGGTCATAGCAACCTCAAACTTCGGGCTCAAGTGATTATCTTGCCTCAGCCTCCTGAATAGCCCACCACAACACCTGCCTATTTTTTTGTTTTAGCAGGCCTATGCTTTTTCACTATAGCTTGTGAGTGGAATAGAATTTCTATTTTACAAGGGTGTGAATAACATCTTGAATAGCATATAACATGTATGTGACACAATTTTGTAACAGACATTACTATGTACCTGAAGGATTTATAGTAAGGATTTACATAGTCATGACACTGCTTATAATCACTTAAAATTAATATAACTATATAACCTTAATACTTTCAAATATTGGTTCTTGGCTTGGCGCCCATGGCTCAAGCGGCTAAGGCGCCAGCCATGTACACCTGAGCTGTTGAGTTCGAATCCAGCCTGGGCCCGCCAAACAACAATGATGGCTGCAACCAAAAAAAAAAAAAAAAAAAAAAACCTACATATATATAGGTTCTTTCATAGAACTCTCCTAAAAAGGATAACTGGATAACTGGAAATAGTTTTAAAATGTGATTTTAAGTCATAAAACAATACTGAATCAGACATAATTTCATGGAGGTCATTTAGAGGTAAAACCCTCTTTTAGAAAAGGAAAAAGTGCAAAAATAAGTATCTTGGCCAAGGCAAATAAATGGCAAAATAAGGACTTTAATTAAGGTTTCTTACCTAAATTTTCTCTTAAGAGCTTCATAAATGGGCTGGCATGGTGGCTCACGCCTATAATCCTCACACTCTGGGAGGACAAGATAGGTAGATCACTTGAGCTCAGGAGTTCAAAATGAGAAAGAGCAAGACACTATCTCTACCAAAAACAGAATAGCTAGCCAGGAGGCCAGGTGAGGTGTCTCATGCGTCTAATCCTAGCACTTTGGGAAGCTGAGGCAGGTGGATCACCTGAGCTTACAGGTTTGAGACCATCCTGAGCCAAAGTGAGACCTCATCTCTAAAAAAATAGCTGGTTGGGTGGTGCTCATAGGTCAGTGGGAAGGGTGCTGGCCACATAAACTGAGGCAGGCGGGTTGGAACCTGGCCAGGGCCTCCCAAACAACATGACAACTGCAACAAAAGAAAACAGCCAGGCCTTTGTAGCAGGCACCTGTAGTCCCAGCAACCTGGCAGGCTGAGGCAAGAGAATTGCTTATGCCCAAGAGTTAGAGATTTCTGTGAGCTGTAATGCCAATGGTACTCTACTGAGGGCTACATAGACTCTGTCTCAAAAAAATAAAAAAATAAAAAATTAATTAAAAAATAGCTGGGTGAAAAAAAAAAAGAAAATTTCCTCAAACAAGGCAGTGAGTAAGGTGTTGGCCACATACACTGAGGCTGGCAGGTTCAAACCTGGTCTGGGCCAGCTAAAACAACGACAAGTGCAACAACAACAACAACAACAACAAACAGGCAGGTGTTGTGGTGGGTGCCTGTAGTCCCGACTACTTGGGAGGCTGAGATAAGAGAATTACTTAAGTCCAAGAGTTTGAGGTTGCTGCGAGCTGGGACGCAATGGCACTTTACCCAAGGTGACAGCTTGAAACTCTCTGTCAGAAAAAAAAGGAACATTTCTTCAAACAAAACCAGCAGTAAATGAAATCCTACAAGTGAACATAAATTTTCTAAATTTTAAATTGATGTCCTAATATTATACTTCCTTCAAGCATTTTTATCTTAGTATATTTTTCTGTTTCTAAAAATATATATATATTTTTTGCAGTTTTTGGCCGGGGCTGGGTTTGAACCCAGCACCTCTGGCATTTGGGCCCGGCGCCTTACTCCTTAGAGCCACAGGCGCTGCCCTTAAAAATATTTTAATGACTATAACTGAATGGTACTCCACTAATCTAAAACCAGTAAGGAAACTTAAAAACATATCACATGTTTTAGAATTTTAAATAAAAATCACCTTTGATTGCACCAAGGGAGGAGTTCTTTTAAATCATGATTTCTGTGCCTTATATCCTCTATTTGTAGACCTTAATAATAGCAGACTGGTTTGGAGTCAAAGTGAAAAGCAACAGCAGGAAATGGAAAAGCTCACTGCTCCAGTTGGAAAGGTGTCAATAGCAGTTCATTTTAAAGGCACTAACTAGAATTCACAATCCATAAAACGTGTCAAGAAATTTAAGGCAGTTTTCAGAGGTGGCATCAAGCACTTTGGGTTAAAAAAAAAAAGGCACCCATGTGAATCAAGCTTTTAAAATAAAAATAAAAAAGAGCTAAGGGAAATTATATAAGAGGTCTCGAAAACAGTGTTTCCTTTGTTTTAGAATAGCTTCACTTTTGTATATTTTTAATCCATCTGAAAAAGAAATAAATTTATACTTACATTTTGCAGTTATTATGCAACCAGCCAGAGAAAATATCATACTGTCTTCCAGGATCTAGGAAACAAAACTAAGTTTAGAAGGTGTGAAATGTAAGGGCCTATATTAGATTCTGCTAAAATAATTTGGAGAGTATAAAATTAGGGTCAATGAAAGGAAAAAAGTATATTATTTCTTTATGATGTTTTCATTAAAATAAAATCTATACAGGGCGGCACCTGTGGCTCAATGAGTAGGGCACTGGCCCCCTATACCAAGGGTGGCGGGTTCAAACCCAGCCCTGGCCAAACGGCAACAACACAAAAATAGCTGGGCGTTGTGGCGGGTGCCTGTGGCCCCAGCTATTCAGGAGGCTGAGGTAAGAGAATCATCTAAGCCCAAGAGCTGGAGGTTGCTATGAGCTGTGACGCCACGGGCAACAAAGTGAGACTGTCTCTAAAAAAAAAAAAAAAAAAATAGAAAGAACTCCAAAAAACAAAATCTGTACAGTATGAAAACCAACCTAAATACTGCACTGCTTTTTGTGTCTTTTTAAAAAATTGATATATAATAGTTGCAATATAATACATGTGATATTTTCTTTCTTTCTTTCTTTTTTTTTGAGACAGAGCCTCAAGCTGTCCCCCTGGATAGAGTGCTGTGGCATCATAGCTTACAGCAAGTTCCAATTCCTGGGCTCAAGTAAGTCTCCTGCATCCGCCTCCCAAGTACCTGGGACTACAGGAGCCCGCCACAACAACTTGGCCATTTTTTGGTTGCAGCCATCATTGTTGTTTGGTGGGCCTGGGCTGGATTCGAACCTGCCAGCTCAAGTGTTGTGGCTGGTGCCTTAGCCCGTTGAGCCACAGGTGCGGAGCTGATATTTTCTTTTTCTTTTTTCTTTTTGTTGAGACAGAGTCTATGTTGCCCTTGGTAGAGTGCCGTAGCATCACAGCTCATAGCAACCTGAAACTCTTGGGCTTAAGTGATTCTCTTGCCTCAGCCTCCCAAGTAACTGGGCCTACAGGCACCCACCACAATGCCCATTTATTTTTGTTGTTGTTGCTGTTGCAGTTGTCATTGTTGTTTAGCTGGCCCAGGTAGAGTTTGAACTCACTGCCCTGAGTATATATGGCTGGCACCATAACCACTATACTATGGGCACCGAGCCAATATTTTCATGTATGTATACAATGTGTAATAATCAAATGAGGGTACTTATTGCTAATATTACCATTTTATTACTGGTTTATGATACACTTTGGCAAACAAACTTTTTCAGTCCTATGTTTCTGACTTGTCCTAGTAAAACAAGAAAGCCTCAGAATAGTGGAGAATGTCCTGCTACATCCTAGAAGACTGAATCAATTCCTGCACCAAAACATACCCAGGAAATCACTTCAGACCACAAGGTCTTGCATATGTATAGTGTGGCAGAGGATTCTGACAATGCACAGATGTGCAAAAATGATTTCTTTCTTGTCTTTTGCCTGTCAACACCACAAGTGAATAAGTAGGGTTAATAAGCCAAACTGCCACACCTCGTCATGCAGGCAGAATGATTTATCTAAAAAGGCTTATAGAGGCTCGACTCCTATAGCTCAAAGGCTAGGGTGCTGGCCACATATACTTGGGCTGGCAGGTTCAAAACCAGCCTGGGCCTGCCAACTAACAATGACAATTACAACAAAAAAATAGCCTGGCGTTGTGGCAGGCACCTGTAATCCAGGCTACTTGGGAGGCTGAGGCAAGAGAATTGCTTAAGCCTAAGAGTTTGAGGTTGCTATGAGCTGTGATGCCACGACACTCTACTGAGGGTGACATAGTGAGACTCTGTCTCAAAAAAAAAAAAGAAAAGAAAAGAAAAGAAAAGGCTTACACAAGTTCTTCCTTTTTTAGGACAAGAGAATTTTCACTCAATATTTGCTCATTCAAATATTAAATAATGCACAGCTGCTGCAAAGAGCGAACTAACAGGAGACTAAGTGCTTCTACTACTTATGATACACAATAAAAAAGAAGAAAAGCCGCTGAATTCCAGGAGAGTATCTGGATTAAAGTGAATGAAAAGCACACTGTATACATGAATGATTATTTTGTATCTGATAAACATTTAACAATCACATCACCTGTTGGTCATTAAGGTTCCCCTGTACTAAGGAGTCAATGAAAATATGCTGACCGAAGTTCCTTCTTTTTCGTTCTTTTATAATTTTCTTTAAAATAGATTCCAGTTGCATAAGGGCTTAGGGAAAAAAAACAAAATGATTTTAGAATCCAATCACTTATAGGGATTCAACTCTTAAAAATAATTCTCCATAATGTTACTATATGAAAAATAAAAATTTCAAACCTAGCAACCAATAATAAAGAAAACTGATTTACGTTTAAACACAGCTACTTTATTCTCTTCTTTGTTATCAAACAATGAAGTTCGCAAACTCATCCTAGAAAAAGTGCTGCAAACTTCATTGCTGAATTATCACTATGGTCGACTTTGAAGTACTCCCCTTTGCCATGTGGTGACCAGAAAACACTATTTCATGTTGCTCCAGATTCTATACTCCCCCTTTCTTCCCACTTTATTGCCTGCTCATTCTCAGTCTCCTTTTTTGATTCCTTCTTCTCTTGACTTTCCTCTTTTTTTTCCCTTTGAGACAGAGTCTCACTATGTCCCCCTGGGTAGAGTGCCTTGGCATCACAACTCACAGACACCTCAAACTCTTGGACTTAAACGATTCTCTTGCCTTAGCCTCCCAAGTAGCTCGGACTACAGGCATCAGTCACAATGCTCAACTATTTTTTTTTTTCACAATTTAAAATTTATAATTGCTTATTTCAGGAATTTTTATTCAATAGTTTTAGACCTTGGTTGACTTGAGGGTAACTGAAACCATGGAAAGCACAACCTGGATAATGGGGGACTACTGTACTATGTTTTTTTTCTTTTTTTTATTGTTGGGGATTCATCGAGGGTACAAGAAACCAGGTTACACTGACTGCATTTGTTAGGTAAAGTCCCTCTTACAATTGTGTCTTGCCCCCAAAAGGTGTGGTACACCCCAAAACCCCATCCCATCTCCCCCCCCTCTCTATTCTTCCTTTCCCAACCCTTCCCCCCTTTTTTCTCTCTGCTCTCCTCTTCCCCCACCCCGACCATGTCATTAATTGTCATTAGTTGTCCTCATATCAAAATTGAGTACAGGGTGGTGCCTGTGGCTCAAAGGAGTAGAGCACCAGCCCCATATACTGGAGGTGGTGGGTTCAAACCCGGCCTTGGCCAAAAACTGCAAATAAAAAAATAAAGTAAACGTATATTTAAAGAAAGAAAATTAACGGCTCAGCGCCTGTGGCTCAACGGGCTAAGGCATACACCTGAGCTGGTGGGTTCAAATCCATCCCGGGCCCGCCAAACAACAATGACGGCTGCAACCAAAAAATGGCCAGGCGTTGTGGTGGGCGCCTATTGTCCCAGCTACTTGGGAGGCAAAGGCAAGAGACTCGCTTGAGTCCAGGAATTAGAGGTTGCTGTGAGCTGTGATGCCACAGCACTCTATCCAGGGTGACAGCTTGAGGCTCTGTCTCTAAAAAAAAGAAAAGAAAAGAAAATTAAGTACATAGGATTCATGCCTCTCCATAATGTCCGGCTATTTTTATGTTGTAGTTGTCATTGCTGTTTGGCAGGCCTGGGCTGGGGTCAAACCTGCCAGCTCCAATGTATATGGCTGGTGTCCTAGCTCCTGAGACATAGGCATTGAGCCTCTTGACTTTTCTAATGATGAAATTTACAAGCACAGGGTTCAGTTTGTGGACCTCTTCTTTTTTTCTATCCATATTCACTACCTTGGAGATCTCCAGCCTCATGGCTTTAAATACATACATTCTATGTACTGAAACTTCCAAATTTCTATTTCTAGTCAATACCTCTTTCCCCTGAACTTCAGACTCACACATCTAACAATAAACTCGACAGCTACACTGGGTTATGTGAATATACTCAACATACCGAACTCCTGAACTCTCCTCCCAGAACTGGATCTTCCAACAGTCTTCTTTATTTTCTAATAACCACATCTTTCAATGGTTCGTAACTAAAACCTTGGTGTCTCTCTCTCTCTCTCTCTCATAGCCCATATTTAATACATTAGCCAATGGTGAAGGGTCGATCTTCAAAATACAGAATTATTTTCTTATTCTTTTTTTTTTTCTTTTGCAGTTTTTGGCTGGGGCTGGGCTTGAACCTGCCACCTCCAGCATATGGGGCCGGTGCCCTAATCACTGAGCCACAGGCACTGCCCTTCTTACTCTTTTTTTGTTTTAGTTCTATATTCTCTGTTGCCAGGTCCAAGCCGCATTACCTCTCTTGCTTGGTTCATTGGAACAGCCTCCTAATTAGTCTCCCTGCTTCTGTACAGGGCCCCATAGTATATTATGCTCAAAAACTAGAAAACCTGGAGAAAATGGATAAATTCTTGGAAATATACACCCTCCCAAGATTGACCCAAAAAAGAAATAGAAATCCTGAATAGACTAATCATAAGTAGTGAGTCTGATAAAAAAATCTCTCTTGCCAAAAAACCCAGATTAGATGGATTCATAGTTGGATTCTATAAAAAATATAAAGAACTAATACCAATCCTCCTAACGCTATTCCAAAAAATGGAGAGGAGAATTACCCCTAACTCATTCTATGAGGCCACTATCATCTTGTACCAACAAAAGGATGCAACAACAACAAAAAAAAACTACAGACATCAATATTCTTGATGAACAAAGATACAAAAAGATGCTTGATTCAACAAAGTACTAGCAAATCAAATTTAATAGCACACCAAAAAGATAATATACCATGATCAAGTGCGTTTTACACCAGGAATGCAAGGCTAGTTCAATATACGGAAACCAATAAATGTAACACATTTATTCTGATAAAAATGTGATATATTATTAACCCTGTTATTAACACTGTAATGCAGCAGTTCCAACACTTTGTTACACATATGTTAATAAACTCAATATATGTAGAAGAAGCTTTTAGTAAAATTCAGCAACCCGTCATAATAAAAATCCTTAACAAACTAAGCACTGAAGGAACATACCTCAAAATGACAAAGGCTATATATAATAAACCCACAGCCAACATCATACACAAAGGAGAAAAGTTGAAAATATTCACCCTGAGAAACAGAACAAGACAAAGGTAGCCATTTTCACCACTTTATTCAACACAGGACTCAGAGCAAGGGAATAAAATAAAAGCCATCTAAATTAGAAAAGAGGAAGTCTAATTATCCCTCTTTGCTGATAACATGATCTTTTTTTTTTTTTTTGTAGAGACAGAATCTCACTTTATCACCCTCGGTAGAGTGCAAAGGCGTCACACAGCTCACAGCAACCTCCAACTCCTGGGCTTAGAAGATTCTCTTGCCTCAGCCTCTTGAGTAGCTGGGACTACAGGCACCCGCCACAACTCCTGGCTATTTTTCTGTTTTGCAGTTTGGCCGAGGCTGGGTTTGAACCCACCACCTTCGGTATATGGGGCCGGCACCCTACTTGATGAGCCACAGGCACCACCCGATAACATGATCTTATATCTAGAAAAGCATAAAGACCCCACCAAAAATCTTTTAGATTTAATACATGAATACAGTAAACTTTTGGACTATAAAATAGATGTACAGAAATTAGTAGCAATTCTTCTTTTGGGAGGGACAGAGTCTCATTATGTTACCCTCAGTAGAGTGCTATAACATCACAGCTCACAGCAACCTCAAACTCTTGAGCTTACACAGCAATTCTCTTACCTCAGCCTCCCAGTAGCTGGGAATATAGGAGACCGCCACAACACCTGGCTATATTTTTGTGCAGTTGTCATTGTTGTTTTAGCAGGCTCTGGACGGGTTCAAATCCACCAGACCTGGTACATGTGGCCAGCGCCCTAACCACTGAGCTAAGGGTGCCAACCTGAGAAATTAGTAGCAATTCCACACACCAATAATGATGTAGCTGAGAACCAAGGAAATTATACCACTTACAATAGCTACAAAGTAAGAAATACCTAAGAATACATTTAACCAAGGAGGTGTATGATGTCTACAAGGAAAACTACAAAACACTGATGAAAGAAACTATAAAAGTCACAAATGAATGGGAAAATATCTCATGATCATGGATTAGAAGAATTGATACTGTTAAAATGACTTTATTCCCCAAAGTGATTTACAGGTTCAATGCAACACCTATCAACGTCTTTGAGAGGTCAAGGTCAGTATATTGCTTGAGGCCAGGAGGTTGAAATTAGCTTGGGCAACATAGTGAGACCTTCATTTCTACAGAAAGTAAGAACAAAAAATAGCCTCCTCAGTAGCTAGGACTACATGTGTATGCAAAGCTGAGGTAAGGGTACCACTTTGCTTGAGCCTAGGAGTTTGAGGATACAGTGAGCTACTGCACTCTAATTTGGATGACAGAGCAATACCATGTTTAAAAAAAAAACAAAAAAACCCTCAAAACCAGTGTCATTTTTCACATAATTAGAAGAAACAACTCTGAAGTTCACATGGAACCAAAAAGAAGCACAAACAGCCAAAGCAATCTTGAGCACAAAGAACAAAGCATCATATTGAATAACTTCAAATTATACTACAAGGCTATCAAAACCAAAACAGCATGGTATGAAAATAGACACTTAGATCAATACAATAGAATAGAGAACCTAGAAATGAAGCCACATACATATAGCTAACTAATCTTTGACAAAGTCAACAAGAACATACAATGGACAAAATAAACTCTTTTTCAATAAATGATGATGGAGGGCAGCACCTGTGGCTCAAAAATGATAGGGTGCCAGACCCATATACTAGAGGTGGCAGGTACAAACCCAGCCCTGGCCCAAAACAGCAAATAAATAGATAAATAAATAAATAAATAAATAAATAAATAAATAAATAAATGGTGATGGGAAAACCAGATTGCCATATGTAGAATAAAACTGGACCCCTACCTCTTACAGTACAAAAATCAACTCAAGGTGGATTAAAAATGTAAATGTTAGACCTGAAACTATACAAATAACTAGAAGAAGGGAGCACCTGTAGCTTAGTGGATAAGGTGCTGGCCACATGCACCAAGGCTGGTGGGTTCAAACCTGGCCAGGGCCTGCTAAAACAACAGAGACAACTGCAACAAAAAAATAGCCAGGTGCTGTGGCGGGCCCTTGTAGTCCCAGGTACTAGGGAGGCTGAGGCAAGAGAATAGCTTGAGCCCAAGGGTTTGAGGCTGATGTGAACTATGATGCCACAGCATTCTACAGGGAGCTACAATGTGAGACTCTGTCTCAATTAAAAACAAAACCAAATTAAAAATACTAGAAAAAAATCTTCTGGACATTGATTTAGGAAAAAAAAAATAATGACTAAAACCTCAAAAGCAAATGTATCAAAAACAAAAACAGACAAATAGGACTTAAACTAAAAAGCTTTTGGATAGAAAAAGAAACAACAGTGTGCAGAGAAAATATTTGCAAGCTACATCCAACAGGGCATTAGTATCCAGAATTTACAAAGATAGCAAACAAAATGAACAACTCAACAACAAAAAAAACTCAATCCTATTAAAAAGTTGGCAAAGTGGGTGGTGACTGTGGCTCATCGATTAGGGCACTGACCCCATATACTGAAAGGAGGGGGTTCAAACCCAGCCTCAGCAGAACTGCAAAAACAGAAAAATAGCTGGGCGTTGTGGCGGGCGCCTGTAGTCCCAGCTACTCAGGAGGTTAAGGCAAGAGATTCGCCTAAGCCCAGGAGTTGGAGGTTGCTGTTGTGTGACGCCAGGGCACTCAACCAAGGGTGATAAAGTGAGACTTTGTCTCTACCAAAAAACAAAAAAAACCACAATGAGATTATCTTCTTATACCAGTTAGAATGGCTGCACCTGTGGCTCAGCGAGTAGGGTGCCGACCCCATATACCGAGGGCTGCGGGTTCAAACCCGGCCCCGGCCAAACTGCATCAAAAATTAGCCGGGTGCTGTGGCGGGCGCCTGTAGTCCCAGCTACTTGGGAGGCTGAGGTAAGAGAATCGCTTGAGCCCAAGAGCTGGAAGTTGCTGTGAGCTGTGACTCCACAGCACTCTACCAAGTGCGATAGAGTGAGACTCTGTCTCCACAAAAAAAAAAAAATTTTAAAAATGCACTCAACTGGGTGGCACCTATGGCTCATTGAGTAGGGCATCAGCCCCATATACCGAAGGTGGCGGGTTCAAACCCGGCCTCGGCTGAACTGCAAAACTGAAAAATAGCCGGGCATTGTGGCGGGCGCCTGTAGTCCCAGCTACTGGGGAGGCTGAGGCAAGAGAATCGCCTAAGCCCAGGATTTGGAGGCTGCTGTGAGCTGTGTGACGCCACAGCACTCTACTGAGGGCGACAGAGAGAGACTCTGCCTCTACAATAAATAAATAAATAAATAAATAAATAAATAAATAAATAAAGCACAAAATCCCCCAGATGTTAGTGGGGATGGGGAGAGATAGAATGCTTATACGCTACTGGTAGGAATGTGAATTAGCACAAACTCTCTGGAAAACAGTATGGCAATTTCTCAAGGAACTACTATTTGATCCAGGAATCCCACTACCAGGTATCTACCCAAAGGAAAAGAAATCATTATATCCGAAGGATACTTGCACGCCTATGTTTCTGCAGCACTATTCACAATAGCAAAGATATGTAATCAACCTAAGTGTCTATCAATAGACGAATGGATACAGAAAATGTGATATATAAACACAATGGAATACTATTCAGCCATAAAAAGGATAAAATTATGTCTTTTTGCAGCAACATGGATGGAACCAGAAACCATTATCTTAAGTGCAACAACTCAGATGCAAAGACACATATCACATGTTCTCACTTATGAGTGGGAGCTAAATAATGTCTATATATGAAAGTAGAGTATAGAATGATAGACAAAGGAGACTGGGGGCAGAGGGCAGATGATGAGAGGTTGTTTGGTGGGTACAGCATGGATTGCTTCAGTGATGTATGTACTGAAAGCCCTGACTTCACCATAATTTATCAATGCAGCAAAACTGTACTTTTACCCCTATGAAATACATACGAATAACAAATAAATGGAAATAAAGTTGCAACTGCCTCAACCTCTAGCACACTCTATCTTCCTCTGCTTTTATTTTTCTCCACAGCATTTTTCACCTTAAAACATACTTAATTTACTTATTTAGATTATTATTGGTGTCTTCCCAATAGAATGTGGTGTCACAAGGGCAACCTAGCACCTAAAAAGTGCCAGAATATCATGATCTTCCCTAAATATTAATAGATTTGAAGATAATTCAGATTAGTTATTCAAATGAAAAATTATTAACAATGTAATGTAGTAGTGCCAACACTTTGCTACACATTTGAATCATCTCAGAAGCATTTCTATTATTTTATTTTATTTATTTATTTATTTTTGGAGACAAAGCCTCAAGCTGTCACCCTAGATAGAGTGCCCTGGCATCACAGGTCATAGCAAACTCCAATTCCTGGGCTCAAGCGAGTCTCTTGCCTCTGCCTCCCAAGTAGCTGGGACCACAGGTGCCCGCTACAACACCCGGCCATTTTTTGGTTGCAGCCGTCATTGTTGTTTGGCGGGCCTGGGCTGGATTCGAACCCCCCAGCTCAGGTGTATGTGGCTGGCACCTTAGCCCATTGAGCCACAGGCGCCGAGCCTTTATTTATTTTTTGAGAAACAGTCTCACTTTGTCACCCTTGGTGTCATAACTTACAGCAATTTCAAACTCCTGGGCTCAAGCAGTTCTCTTCCCATAGGCTCCCAAGTAGCTAGGACATCAGCTTCCTGGTACAGTGCCCAGCTATTTTTAGAGATGGGGTCTCACTCTTGCCCAGGCTATTCTCGAACTCCTGAGCTCAAACAATCTACTCGCCTTGACCTCCTGGAGTGCTAGGATTATAGGCATGAGCCACCAGTGGGATGCTTTTTTAAAAATAGTAAACCATGGGGCAGTGCCTGTGGCTCAGTGAGTAGGGTACCGGCCCCATATACCAAGGGTGGTGCGTTTGAACCTAGCCCCAGCCAAACTGCAACAACAAAAAAAATAGCCGGATGTTGTGGCCAGCGCCTGTAGTCCCAGCTACTTGGGAGGCTGAGACAAGAGAACTGCCTAAGCCCAAGAGCTAGAGGTTGCTGTGAGCTATGACACTACAGCACTCTACCAAGGGTGACAAAGTGAAACCCTGTCTCTAAAAAAAAAAGTAAAGCATAAATCACACCTCATATCAATCAAATCTGAACGTTAACAGGTAGAAGCCAGTCTTCAATATGTTTTAAGAGTCAATGTATGGCAAACTTCGGTAACTACCACAACACATACTCAACCCTACATGTACATTAGAATAATCTGGAGTTCTTTTACAAAGTATCTGATCCAGGCCACCCTTATCCCAGATTTGAATAAAGTGGTCTAGAATAGGGTCCAATCTTCAGCTTTTTAAGTTCCCTGACAGATTCTGATGTGTAAAGCCCACAGAGAATTACTCATTTAAACTAAGGAAGCTTTAATCCAGCCATGGGATTCCATAATAACAATCATTTTTAATAAAAGTTCAAATTTGTACTATATTCATTTTATAGGCCAAAGAATATATCATGGTAGACAATCTACTTTTATTTACAATCAAGGAATATACATCATTAAATTTCATTTCATACTAATTTAATCAATATTTCTGAAATAAAGACATTGGTTAATCAAGGGGAATTAATCCAAATCATCTATCAAGATAATCAGAATGATAATAGAAAATTAATAGCAGGATTGTTATCAATTAAATTGGTTTTTTTATGACTTCTATTGGACAACAGGGAATCACTAGAATAGTAAGCTAATGAAGACTGAAATTTTTGTCTCCTATGCATATAATAGGTCCTATCACATAGTAAGCCTCAATTTTTGTTATTTGTTTGTTGAAAAGATGAAGAGAATCCTGTGAAGCAAAACAACTACATATGGAAAATAAACCACTATTCCAATGCAGTCTATGTATTTTAATTTAAGCTGCCTGCCTCCAAAGAAGAAGTTCAAACAGCTCAGAATTAAAGTATTAACGTGATTCCCTAACTCCATCCATTTTGAGCAAGTGAACCAGACTTACTCCATTTTGTTAAAAGCTTGCTAACCCCCCTTTTAGTAACCAAAATTGCCCCTTGAGCAAGCAGCAACCCTGCAAAAATGGGAAAGAAATTTAGTTGAGAGCTGCAGAATTCTGTGACAACTGAAACCAATCTTGTGGAAAACCACAATCCTCAGCCAGAAGGCATTTGTACTATAGTACATGTATTGCCCCAAATGTATGTGTACCCTGGTTCAGAAGGAGAGAGCTTAATCTTCTCTCAAGAATGGAGTTCACACCATCAAAAGCGAGCTCCAGTCTTTTTTTTTTTTTTTTTGAGACAGAGCCTCAAACTGTCACCCTGAATAGAGTGCTGTGGCATCACAGCTCACAGCAACCTCCAACTCCTGGGCTCAAGCTAGTCTCCTGCCTCCGCCTCCCAAGCAGCTGGGACCACAGGTGCCTGCCACAATGCCCGGCCACTTTTTTTGCAGCCATCATTGTTGTTTGGCGGGCCTAGGCTGGATTCGAACCCGCCAGCTCAGGTGTATGTGGCTGGTGCCCTAGCCCGTTGAGCCACAGGTCCCAAGCCACGAGCTCCAGTCTTAATCCCAATACTGGTTGGTCTCGCAGTGGCAGGAGGTATAGCTGCAGGAACTGTTGCCTTAATAAAAGGTAACAAAGACCTTGCACTGGTGTCCTCACGATTTGATGGAACCTTAGAAAATCTCTAGTCAGCTATAAATTTACTTGAGCATCAAGTAGACTCTCTAGCTGAAGTAGTCCTCCAGAATCGATGAGGGCTAGACCTCCTCTTTTTGAGGTAAGGAGGTTTATGTGCTGCACTAGGAAAAGACTGTTTTTATGCCAGAAGTCAGGGGTAATCAGAGATACCCTACACAAAGTCCAAGATGATTTAGATAAAAGAAAAAAGGGAAGAGACAACTCTCAGACCTGGCTCCAAAACTTACATGATTGGAACCCCTGGTTAACAACTTTGATCACCAGCCTCGCTGGCCCTCTACTCCTCCTTATCCTGGGATTACTAATAGGCCCTTTGCATCCTCAAGTGATTAATTAAGTTCCTAAAAACTCAATAGGCTACAACCAAACTCATGGTGATTTATGCCCAATATAACCCTATACCCTTAGATGAAGAGACAAGAGTTTAACTTGGACATCAAAGATTTGATGTGAGAATGAGACAAGTGGTGACTGTGATACCCTAACTCCATCCATTTTGAACAACTGAACCAGACTTACTCCATTTTGTTAAAAGCTTGTGGCCCTCTTTTAGTAACTGAAATTGCCCCTTGAGCAAGCAGTGACCCCGCAAAAACGGGAAGAAATTTAGCTGAGAGCTGCAGAATTCTGTGACAACTGAAGAAAATCTTGTGGAAACCACAATCCTGTCACAAGTCTGTCTGCTCTGTCTGTGAGCAATTTTTAGACTTTTGTAAGACCCCGGACTCCTTCCCCATAGTTCTAACCTTATAGATACTGGCTTCTGTACAAGTCTGCTTACGCTAGGGCTTCCCATCCCCCGCTTGAAGTGCAATATAAAAACCTTGCACCCCCACTTCAAGGTGTTCCAGAGACTTTGCAGCAAAGTGACTTGGCCGGCCTAATAAAGGACCCTTGCTGAATTTGAACTCAGTGTGCTGGCGTTTCTCTGTAATTCCACTCGTGCGTACAACATTAAAGCATTACACTCATTCAACTACTGATAGAAAATACAGAACAACAATAAAAAAGGAGAGGCTCAGCAGGCTAAGGCACAAGTCACGTACACCTGAGCTGGTGGGTTCGAATCCAGCCTGGGCCCGCCAAACAACAATGACAGCTGCAAACAAAAAATGGCTGGGCGTTGTGGTGGGCGCCTGTAGTCCCAGCTACTTGGGAGGCGGAGGCAAGAGACTCGCTCGAGCCCAGGAATTGGAGGTTGCTGTGAGCTGTGATGCACTCTTTCCAGGGTGACAGCTTGAGGCTCTGTCTCAAAAAAAATAAAAAATAAAAAAATAAAAAAGGAGAAAGGGAGGCTCGGCGTCTGTAGCTCAGTGAGTTAGGTGAAGCTGGTGGGTTCGAATCCAGCCCAGGCCTGCTGAACAACAACTGCAACCAAAAAAATAGCCGGGCATTGTGGTGGGCACTTGTAGTCCCAGCTACTTGGGAGGCTGAGGCAAGAGAATCACTTATGCCCAAGAGTTTGAAGCTGCTATGAGCTGTGATGCCAAAGTACTCTACAGAGGGTGACGTAAGAGACTGTCTCCAAAAAAAAAAAAGGAGAAAGGGAAAGTAATTTTGGAGAGCTTAAATATCTTTTTTTTTTTTTTGCAGTTTGGCCAAGGCCAGTTTTGAACCCACCACCTTTGGTATATGGGGCCGGTGCCCTACTCGATGAGCCACAGGAGCTGCTCATAAATATCTTAATATCTTAAATTATGAAATCATCTAAAATTGCTATTTTTGGCAGGGGTGCAGTGGCTTACATCTGTAATCCTACCACTCTGGGAAGCCAAGGTGGGTGGACTGCTTAAGAAGTTTGAGATCAGCTCAGTGCCTGTGGCTCAACCGGCTAAGGCGCCAGCCATGTACACCTGAGTTGGTGGGTTCGAATCCAGCCCGGGCCCACCAAACAATGACGGCTGCAACCAAAACACGGCCGGGCGTTGTGGCGGGCGTCTGTAGTCCCAGCTACTTGGGAGGCAGAGGCAGGAGACTCGCTTGAGCCCAGGGGAGGTTGCTGTGAGCTGTAATGTCACAGCACTCTGTCCAGGGTGACAGCTTGAGGCTCTGTCTCAAAAAAAAAAAGAAGAAGTTTGAGACCAGCCTGAGCAAAATCGAGACCCTACATCTACTAAAAATAGAAAAACACTAGCCAGGTGTCATGATGGGCACTTGTAGTCCCAGCTACTTGGGAGGCTGAGGCAAGAGGATCACCTGAATCCAAGAGCTTGAGATTGCTGCGAACTATAATGATGCTACAGCACTCTACCCAGGGCAAGAGAGTAAGACTTTGTCTCAAAAAAATTAAAATTAAAATTTTAAAAATATTCTATTTTTTTGTGTAAATCTGATAAAGTTGCACTCAATGCCACACAACTTTGAAGATATTTTATAAATAGCAAGATTTTATATTGCTATAGTTTTTATTAATATCAAATAATATTTAATCATATTTACATTATTTTCTTAGCAATGCTTTTAACACTGAATATTAAGTTTGGACTTGGAGAAACAATACTACAAAAATTGTCTTCATGGGCTGCTCCTTGCCCAGAGAGAACATAGAATACTCAGGAGAACCCTGCTGGTTAATGCCCTGGAGAGAAAGGACACTGTCTTTGAGAACTCTATGCCCTTTCTGCCAATACTGGGGTCTAGAGAAGGCAAGTGCTTCTCTGAAGGTAAGCATGGTACACTTATTGAAACTAAGACATTAATATGGGGAAAGAAATTATCTTCATGAACATTTTCTTCTTTTAGATCATTACAGTATACCATCAAATTACTTTCTTAAGACTATACCTTTACATTTTCCATTAATCCTGTAGAGCAATGTACAGCACCCTCATTCTGCAGGGGCTAGTGTTTCTTTTGCTAACTTAACTGCTTTATTTCTCTTTTATTAAAGAGAAACTTACATTGAAGGAAATACAGAAAAAAAGCTTAAGGGGGGAGAAGTATGAACAACCTGTAATCCTACCATTCAGAGATAACTCTATTAAAACGGGGCACAGATCTTTCTGTCCTTATCAAAATTAAAAGTGACCAAACTTACCATCTTCATACTGCTTTTTCCTAGATGTACTTTTATCTAGTGATCCATCTAAAAAGCCTTTTCCAATTTCAGACCACACCTGAAAATAGAAAAATACAGTTATCTATTATCTGACAGGGAGATTTTCTAAATAATACAGAGCAATGTAAGCTAATAAGTAAGAAACTCCTTTTTAACCAATAAATCTCAACATTAAGCTCTCCTTTTTAAGTGGGCTGCACAATCCATAGCCTCAGAGGATAGTATACAAATATATTTTAATGATTTCAGTCAAGGCACTTTCAAACTAATTACAACTGGAAAGTGAAAAGTTACTTTTCTTGAAAAGGTGTATAACTAGAAAGGGAAAGGACACAGCATCAGAGTCAATCCTGAAAATTTTACTACATACTATAAATAAAATGTGGATAAATAAAATTCACAGGTAACTACAAATTTTTATTTCAATTACAAATTTGATAAACATTAGCTGCGATCCAGAAAAAAAAGTTAAAAATTAGGTTAAGGTTTGATGAAAAGCAACAGAATAGCCTGCCATTATATCAAAATTGGGTCATTAGCCACTGAAAAAATGTTAACTTGATTATAATTTAAAAGTTCTGAAAGAATTGTGGGAAAGAACATAAGACTTATTATTCAATAGCTAAATGTAATATTTGAAAAAGAATAAAGAGTCCTCAATGCTGTTTTATTTATTTATTTATTTTAACTCTTTCAGGTTTTTGTAGTAGCAACATAGTCTTGCTCACTGAGTTCCTCAGGAAGGTCTCAAACTTCTGGCCTCAAGCTATCCTCCTGCTTTAGTTTCCCAAAGTGCTAGGACTGCAGGTGTGAGTCACTATGTGTGGCCTTTTTTCTTTTTCCTTAAAGACAAGATCTCCCTGTTGCCCAGGCTGGAATGAAGTAGCCTGTCCATAGCTCACGGTTTTTTTGTTGTTGTTGTTGTTGCTGTTGTTGTTTTTTGCAGTTTTTGACCAGGGCTGGGTTTGAACCTGCTACCTCCAGTATATGGGGCTGGCACCCTACTCCTTTGATCCACAGGCGCCACCCTGATTTTCTTTTTTTTTTTATTAAATTATAGCTGTGTACATTAATGCAATCATGGGGTACAATGCACTGGTTTCATATACAATCTGAAATACTTTCATCAAACTGTTAAACAAAGCCTTCATGGCATTTTCTTAGTTATTGTGTTAAGACAGTTATATTCTGCATTTAGGAAGTTTCACCTGTACCCTTCTAAGATGCACCATAGGTGTGGTCCCACCAATTACTCTCCCTTCACCCATCTTCATCCCTCCCCTCCCCTCCCCTCCCCTCCCTTGCCCCTTTACCCATATTCTTGTGCTATAATTAGTTTCATAGTAGGCCTGATTACATTGTATACTTTTTCTTCCATCCTTGAGATACTTTGCTACGAAGAATGTTCCAACTCCATCCACGTGAATGAAACATGAAAGAGGTAAAGTCTCCATCTTTCTTTTAGGCTATATAATATTCCAACATGTACATATACCACAATTTATTAATCCACTCATGGGTCAATGGTTACTTGGGCTTCTTCCATGACTTAGCAATTATGAATTGGGCTGCAATACACATTCTGGTATAAGTATCTTTGTTATAAAGTGATTTCTGGTCTTCTGGATATATATCAAATTATAGGATCGAATAGCAGGTCTATTTTGAGATCTCTAAGTATTCTCCAAACATCTTTCCAGAAGGAACGTATTAGTTTGCATTCCCACCAGCAATGCTGAAGTGTTCCCTTTTCTCCACATCCACGCCAACATCTCTGGTTTGGGGATTTTGTTATATGGGCTAATCTTACTGGAGTTAGATGGTATCTCAAAGTGGTTTTGATTTGCATATCTCTGATGATTACGGATGATGAACATTTTTTCATGTGTCTGTAGGCCGTACACCTGTCTTCTTCAGAGAAGTTTTTCTTAAGTCTTTTGCCCACCCTGAGATGGGATCACTTATTCTTTTCTTGCTAATATGTTTGAGTTCTCTGTGGATTCTGGTTATTAAACCTTTGTTGGAGGCATAACCTG